>CAHIKZ030000781.1:407500-435000 GCA_903632075.3 Acanthosepion pharaonis | reverse complement strand
TACAGACGAATCGACAATATATATATATATATATACAAGATATACTCACGTATCATGTAACATTTGAAGACCTAATTTTGAATCTAATTTTAGTGGGGTTACATTATACACGAGTTATAATCCCAATATGTTTAATATATATAACATACAATTGAGAGGCGGTAACAATTAATAATCTTCTACTTCTATGCAAAAGACAAGACAGATATGTCAACCGGGCAGACCGCTGTCTTCATTTTATAATTAATGTAAGCATAAATGTCTAAATATTTATTTTTATTTAAATAACCAGAAAGATTAGTTACGCCGATAACGCAAACAATATCTACAAACCACATTGAAATAATATAGAACACTCACACATCCATATACATACACATGTTACACACACACACACACACACACATATATATATATATGAAGAAATATAGTCTTAAGGTGTGCTCTAAGTGTTGACTTCGATGTTCACTATATTTCTTTGTGTACATATATATATATATATATATATATATATATATATATATGTGTGTGTGTGTGTGTGTGTGTGTGTGCATGCATGCATGTGTGTGTGTGTGTGTGTGTGTGTGTGTGTGTGTGTGTGTGTGTGTGTGTGTGCGTGCGTGCGCGTGTCAAAAATAAAACCGTGCAGTAAAGCATGCCGAATCAAACGATAGTTTTCCGATACAAGTTTCGGAACCTGCCGGAGGAAACATTTTCTTTACTTCCGTGTTTGTGTGTGTGTGTGTTTGTGTGTGTGTGTGTGTGTGTCTCTCTCTCTCTCTCTCTCTCTCTCTATATATATATATATATATATATATATATATATATATATATATATATATATATATATTCAGTAATTAGCACTGATATGACCGAAGCATCATACCATTGTGCCAACGGGCTATAGTGTTGAGAAACCGTCCAGATACAACTGTTAATGTAGGAAGAAACTGCGCACTGCTGACGAGTTCCCAAGAGATCGACACAACTGTCCAATGCTTTTGTGCATCTGCAGGCGTTGAGGATTCTGGTTCTAGACCTAATCAATCACAATGAAAATTATACAAAATTCCCTAATTACTAATCAATAATGTAACCAATACTGATTCCATCTACTAATGCTGTGGACGGGTTCCATCGGTGAAGTCGATGCTCAAGGGTCCAGTCCTACGCGTTTGTATAGTGCTCCCACCTACAAGAATGAGCTGTGCTCTTTTATGTCTGGTAACTTAGTTTCCTTCTCACTACAGAGGATAAGATTGTTGGTTAGATTGAGTAACTTGACCCAAGGAGTTGTGAGTCCAATACTTCGCTAGTGTTGTGGTAAACAATAACTCGGAGAGAAGGACAGAACATACAACGTCCGAAACGTCGTAAATATGTCAACAAAGATGAGGACAACAGTCAGAAGTTTGAAAATAGTCTATATAGATAATATGCAATATTTCCAAGAGGATAGAATCCAGGTAGAGCTCAATGTCCAGGACAGAGCAAGAATTTAATATAAAAGGCTCATTGTAATGTATTATATTTGAATCGTGATCACGCTCCAATTCATCAGACCTACAAATTCAAAAAGCCTTATATATATATATATATATATATATATATATATATATATATATATATATATATATTTTTTAACTAAAAATCACTCTTTTATATATGTTTTGGTAAAGACGGCTGATACAGTACAGCGATTAAACTTTTTATTTAATTTTTCTCGTGTTCGTACAAGTTTTTACATTTCTGAACACAACGTGTCCAAAGTGTCCAAAATTTTTGCATATCCGAGCATTTTTGGTCTCTTCTTTTAGTCCTTATCAATGACGATCTTTATTTTTATGTTTAACAAAATGTGTGCTTTCTATACAGGTCTAAATTCACAGGAATATTTTTTTTTCAAAACACGGTCAGCCTGTTGTGACCGTGTTTATAGTTAATGTTATTCAAGATCTTTTTCCTTTTCTTATTATTAGTGCTTCTATAAATTTTAATATTTTTTAACATGAGAATGAGGATATTATACTCGTATTTTCTATGTTGCGGAGGGATTTTGGTAGGATTCCATCTATGCTTAAATAAGTCCTAATAGTCGGGTGGCTTTAATGTGACTATCCTACCTAAGCATATAGTGTCATTTCATCACACAGGGACATACAAATCTACATCCACAATATATTAGCCAAAAAGACCATTTAAAGAATTTATACAAGAAAACAATCTCATATGGAGCAATGTTGGTAGTTTTACGAAGACGACTAGTCAAGATTTGACGCTCATTAATACCGGAAACTTCTTATAAATTATAGAAAAATGCTGGTCAGCACCGTGACCTCAAAAAGGTGAGTTTTGTTTCAACACTTCTGTTGTCATGTCAAGAAATGGTGGTGCTTGTAGAGCTTCTGCAATCAACCTAATTCTTGAATAAATACTATTTGCTCTACTCTGATTATTGGAATTTTATTCCGCCTATACCAATACTATCCTTGATTATATATATATATATATATATATATATATATATATATATATATATATTTAATCTGTAATTCCACCAAACACGTTTTATTAAATGTAACTGATATGCTCAACCTAATATTTTTTATTGTATTTTTCCGATTTTCAAGGACACAATTGTGAGCATTTTTTTTTTAATTATTTCTTTTTCCTTCAAGTAGTTTCAACTCTCCAAGACAATGTCATTTATTTATTTATTTTTTTGAAGTTCTTAAGTTAATGGCTACATTTTATATGAAGGAGTTCAAGCCAAGTTTCAATCTGACCCTATTTGAAAATTGTGAAAAACTTGCCGACAATCTTATAAGGAAAAATCAACAATGGAAATACTACTACTACTACTACGCCGAACACTCACAGCTTAAATTACTACTACTACTAATAATAATGCTACTACTACTACTACTACTATTAGCCAATCCAAGTTAGAAAATGAAAGCAGGAAAGGTATATTAAAAAACATCCTCTTGAATATGGCTTAGGACGGAGCTAATGATTGCGTATAAATATGAAACAGACTGTTGCCAGTGGGTGTTGACTTCAATATCGACTTTTATATTTGCATACTAGGAGTGGCCAAACTTGCTTAATGTAAGAGCCACATACAATAAAATTCTGAGAGCCGCAAGACATAAACAAAATTTGCACATATATTTTTGTTACATACACATTAAAATTAATTTTCCCTTTTAATCAAAAGAGTTATCAATGCATAAACAATAAATAATTATAAAGTATTAAATGTTTCTTTTTTAACTTTTACATTAAATGTAATGTAGAAAAGAGCTCAGCCAACATATTTCCTCGAGTCGCATATTTAAGGTCAAAGAGCAGCATATGGCACGCGAGCCGTGATTTGACCGCTCTTGGCAAATCCTCTATCCCGGATAGACTTAAAGCCATGAATATTGTTTAATTTAAAAGTGTATATATATATATATATATATATATATATATATATATATATATATATATATATATATATATATATATATATATTATTTATTTAAAATATGATATATTTTCACATATATATATATATATATATATATATATACGTTTAAATTAAATAAAATATATATAACTATATAAATATAGTTTAATTTAAAAGTATATATATATATATGTATATACTTTTAAATTAAACTATATTTATTGAAAAAATAGTGTCTATTATATATGATCATTTTCTAAGCTTCGTAAAAAAGTGGCTTTAGTTTAGAATATATATATATATATATATATATATATATATATATATATATATATATATATATATATAAATAAATTGACTAACTAACCGAACGCTCCTTCGGTAAAAGCACGTTAAGCTAAATGATGGTTCTGTATAGGATACAGGTTTGAATCCTGTCGGAGGACGAATATTTTCTGTTAAAATGTCTGGGACATTCAGGCCCATAAATGTTGTTTAATACTGTTTATTATAAACAGATCATTTACATAAATATTTGTATCTATATAAAGAATGCATAACATAAAAATGTCTTAAAATAATTAAAATAATTGTCAGACTTTGTCCATTTCATAATGTGTGACATATATATATATATATATATATATATATATATATATATATATATATATATATATATATATTTCATATATATGCATATATATATATGCCACTAGTATGCTGGGGGTTATAGTGTGGCAGCGAGAGTAATGAGGTGTGATGGAGGAAAGGGTGAAGAGAAGACCAAGGGATAGTTCAGCCTATCTGGAGATGTCGATTGACATTACATTTGAATAGTTGGAGATTACAGCTATCAGGGAAACAAGTAATAGGAAGGGAATTTCACAGACGGGAGGTGCAAGACATGAAGCTATTGGAATAGAAGAGACGGCCACATTTAACCGTTTCGACAGTGAAAGGGTGGGACCGTGATGCCAGCCTAGTAGCACGCTTAAATTCATGCAATCTGAGAACTAGCGATAGTAGCTCGTCGGAGCAGTTACCATGAAAGTATTTGTAGAAAAGACAGAGGGAGGCGACGGCACATCTGGGAGAGAGCGATTGAAGACGAGATGCCCAATCAGGACCAACCACATTGTTTATCCGTCTCTGGATCTTGTCGAGGACCTTAAGGCGAACATCGGGGTCACGAAACCATAAATTGAATTATTATTATATTTCTCATCGACATGAAATTCAATCTCTCGTAGCTTCAAGCCGGGATAGAAACCCGGCCGATTTAGTATCAATCAGAGGAAGGGAAATTTTACCGTTTTCTATGCGAAATACGTCAGTGGCCCAGAGAGCTCAATATTTATAAGACTTACTTTCATATAGATATAATTACTTCATTTATATTGTCTCGTCGACAAGAAACTCAATCTCTCATTACATATTATTCAACTGTGGCCTTCGAAAATTACTCTCAGTTTGCACATTTGTGTGCGTGTGTGTCGTGAAAACCTCTCCGTTTGACACTCTTCCCCAAATCAGTATTCTGATATGGCTAACAGAAATACTGACTTTGAAAAGTGAGTCTGGTCAAGAAAAATCATTTAGAAATATTATTTCTGCAATTGCTTCGAAATCAAACTTAAAATGAATAGCTTGTTCCAAGGTGATGTCCGTATATGTCTCTTATTATTAGAATAGCCAGACAGAAGACTATATTCAGGGAGCACCTACAACAGTTCGAAATAATTACAGATGCAAATGGCTTCCTCAGCAATCATTGTTTATTTAATAAAGTTAAATACTCGGGAGTATCAAAGATTTTTTTTATGATCTTCAAGATTAGCAGACTAATAAACTACTTCCAGCTGCAAGACCTCTGATTAGGAGGTTTTGAGGATCGTAGAAACCACCTCTTAATTACGGGTTTTCCCAGGTCTATTCTGATCCGGGGTGGTAGCACTTGTTAAGGTCCCAGCTATGGGCAAATAGTTAACCCTGAAACTGGGGTAAAAAACATTATAAAATTTATATTTAATAGGTTTTAATACCAGAAATACTTTGTTAAAAATATTATCAGCAATAAATTTTCGAAGAAAAAATAACTATTACCAGCAATACATTTCTGGAAAAAAATATTACCAGATATACATTTTTGAGGAAAAAAATATTACCATAAATACTATTTTTGAAAAAAAAATTACCAACAATACATTTTTGAAGGAAAAAAATTGTGACCAAAATATTACCAGCAATAAAAATTTTGTCGCCATTAAATAACCTATTGAGGTTGATATGCCGTAAAATAAAACAAACCAAACCAAATCAAACCAAACTAAGTGAGGAATTTGGAAAAAAAAAAACTTTTTACGAAAATAAAACCATCTAAATTTGTAAATTTCTTAAAAAGAAGTTGGATTGTACTAAAAAATATGAGTAATTGAATAATGGTTCAAATATATATGTATACATACACGCCCTTTTTACCAATCTATCGCTATGAACCTATTCCAAAATTTTGTTGGCATTAAATGACCAACTGAGGTTTATATGCCATAAAACAAAACAAACAAACCAGACGAAACCGCTTTAGCCAAACATCGGTATTAAGTAAACGGTATTGGAATTATGTGACGATTCTCCTTCTACGTTCATTGTGAAACGACAATAACCCCCACCCCAACGTTATCATGATACCCACTGTGACCAATTACTTATTCTTTTTTTGGGGGGGTATGTATTTTCGTGGCAACCAACACTAATATTTCCACAGCCGAAACCAGAACTCAGACTCTCATCTCCGTCTCAGTAAATGTTTACCAACTCCATGCTTATCGTCATGACCATCCCGACCATTGTCTCGACTTATAACTTCACATTTCCACCGACGGCTGCCACCATCAATATCACCAGCTTTAATAATATCATATTAGAAGGCAACAACCGAGTCAGCAAGTGCCTCTCCTCCCTCGGCTATACCATCGCACCAGCCAGCCAGCCAGCCCCACCTGCGAAAAGGACAGCCACCCACCCTTGTTCCGTTTCCTCCACCTCAGGCCGATTGTTTCGTGTGAGCGCACTTGACAGCTGTTGGGCAATGGCGAACAAATGAAATTAGAAAAAGAAGAGAAAGTGGGGAAAAAACATGATTGCAAATCAAAAGTGATGAATCAGCCCTTGAGATGGACTACATCCTTGGGCGACTGTGTGATGAGAGAGAGAGAAAGAGAGAGAGAAAGAGAGAGAGGTTACAAAATGTTGCGCAGAATAGGTGACAAGGAGAAGTATTAGGATTACATATTCTCTGATTCTAAATCAACACACCCATATGGGTGTGCGTTTGTGTGTGGCTTCATTTTTATTCTTTAATTATTTTATTCCAAGAAAGGCGATAAAGTCACTAAGACTCAAGGAGTTACCGAGTGTGAAAGAATCTGAAAAATATTACGGACAGAAAACAATAAATAAATAAAAAGCACAAATAAAGAAGAGAGAATAATACAATTGACATTGCGTGAAAATTGTTGAAGTTCAAATTTGACGGGAAAGCAAGTATCCTGAAGAGAGATCACATGCACACATGCTTATAAGTACACAATGAGACACAGTCACTTGTAGTTAACTACAAGTGACTTTGTCACGTTGTGTATTTATAAGCATATGTATATGCTTTCTTAAATACAACCGAATCTTTTGTGTTAAAATTTATTTCTTTTAATTTTCTATGATGCGAAGCATTTTACGTTGTGCCCAGGAAAAAAAATCGAAAATTGACTGATCAGTCAATCTATTAACTGATTTGTTATTTGTAAAACAAGCAAAACCCAAGAGAAACCACTCGCAAGAGAAAATCCAAACAAAGTAAGAAGAAATGACTGAAGACAAACACCTACCCAAGCAGTAAATAATATTGCTCAACAACTAGGCTAACTAGAATGCAAATGAAAGAAGGGACCTAGAATTTATATTGAAGAACTGCAATTCGACGGAACTTATTGCATTACGGGGATAAAATTAAAAAAAAAAAAACAAACAAAATGAAACATGTATACTGGTCGCCTCGTGGTCGAAAAAGAAAATAAGCAAAGAAAAAAATATTTTCAAGTACCTATTTGAACCCGGGCAACTGCACTAATAATATAGTGGAGATGCACTAATCCGGTGACAGGTGGTCTAATAACTGTTTTTTTTTAAATATGTCTGATAAATTCCAAATTTTTGTTCAATACAGTATCGTTTTTCACACTTAATTTAACTAACATTTCTTATAGGAAAAGCCTACACCTATCACTGCCATTTTTAGATGCTTCCTTTTCTTAAGAATTCCCAAAGTAATTTTTGGGGACCTACACACTTTTGTTTTAATTTTCCAGTAAAAGTCTGATAGCGCCGTCGCAATTCCATATTTACTCTACTTGGAATTTAATCTGTTTATAACATCTTGTTTTCCATTCATTTTCGGTTGCTCCGATGTATAGACTCTCCTCGTTAACACTATTCCTATTTTCTGTTTTTGTTTTTGCTAGACATACTATACTTCAGCTATACGATTTCCTTCAACGGAACTAGCACTTTTCATTCTTTTTCATATTTTTTCCGTAATAATAACTAACTTTTACATTATTTTTATTAAGTAGTTTACTTCTCTCGGAAGCAGAGAAGTGCTTTCTAATTAATTTAAAAAAATAATTGGTCCTGGTCTGACGTCTCGGCTTTAGTCATTTTCCACCGACGTAAAGTTGCCTCACCGTGTCTTTCCTATAAATTATAATTGTTAGGATGACCTTTTCGCTATGGTATATAGACTTTTTGAATTTAAGCGATGTTCTAGACTCCCTACGAGGTTTCATCAATTTAGAGTTGAATTGGTTCAATGCAACCGTAAGTTCTATGCTAACAGTTTATTTTCTCATACTTGTGGAACTCCCTTCCGCCTCCATGCTGCTCAGCCAACTTTAATCTTCAAAAATTTAAATGCAATGACAATCGCTATCTACTGTGCTCCTTATTATTTTTCTTTTGTTCTTGCCCCTTAGTAATATTTCTTTTTTCTAATTCCTCCACACTGAGTATATATTTGTGACTAAGTGGCTTTACTGACTTGCTTAGGGAAAACCCGATTAAAAAAAAATTCTTAGTTTTAAAGGATTTAATATACAGCAGGTTGAACCATATAATATTCATACCTCTATTCTTTTTGTTTTTTATTCCTGTTCATCAAATTTATTCTCGTCTTCTTGTCCCGACTTTTTTAAGGCTTCCTTGAATAATTTTTAGCGCTGTCTAAATTAGTCTCGTTTTTAAAGTTAGACAATTTACTGGATATTTTCTTAGAAAAATGTTTTCTTTCAACTGATGGATGATCAGAATCAAGCATATATATAATGGCGTGTTCTCCGGCTTTCTGTATGTCTCATACTCGACTGTTATCAGGTTTATATTTACATGTAAGTAGTCTAAATCATTTACATCCGATTTACCTTCATTTGAAGAACGATTTTATATGTTTACGGAGTTTTATCTTTAGCCCTACCACTTTTCCTTTTACTTTTTACAATCACAAGCCTCTCATCTCGATAGAGGCCTAGGGTATTTTATCGTAATTATACGACAGCTTCCATAAAAAAAAAAAATGACTATTAAATCCGAGTCTTTTGCGCCGTCGTTTCTTCCAATACTCACTCTCCTTTTTGTCCATATTTCGTTTCTGTGGAAGAGCAAGGATATTTTTAACAAAGGCTATATGGAAATAACATCCGTTTCTTTCTTTATAAAGAAACATTATTCAATATTCATTGAGCGAACAGCCAGTGCTACCGTTGGTTGAAATTTATAAAATCCTATTAAAACAATTTTTCAGAAGTATAGGTTTGTCTAGTCCACTAACTGTTATTGCTCTTTCCATTAGTAATAGTATGTTCCTTTCTAACGTTTTGCTTGAAGTAGTGCGGGACATCAACATATTGATTACGTCATTAATGTGCTGTCCATTTTCCTTATTGCTTCGGTCGAAAGCTCTCTTGTGACGGGGTTTCTATTTTTTGGCTAAATTATTTGTTGTTCTGCAGTGATGTTGGATGAATGATGGTCTTCACTATGACATACAGACTTCATTCTCTCGAAGCTACATTTAGATCTTTCGGTATGAAGAAACGGTTAAATTTCGCTGACAGTTTATGTATATTTGGATGAATTTAGCGCCATGAATGACACTCATATGAAAGATTGATTCATTTTCTATGATTTAGAAAACTTTGCAGGTTATTTAAAGCCAAAAATATTTTTTTTCGATTCTTATTTTTTTTGTGATAATGGTTTAGTAATACAAGTCTTACTAATTAACCGAAAGTTGAGGGAAAGAGGTGAACCCATACCTTTCCCAAGGTTATATGCGTATAAGTGAATAAAACTTATCTAATGGGCATTGCAATTCGACTCTTCGATTAACAATTCAGAGCTATTATCTATTAGACCATCTGCACATCCAAGCTTACAGCACCTGGTATTCACAAGTGGTCTCTCGACTAGGCAGTCTCAACGTTGCTTAACTTCGGTGATAGTACGGGAACCGGTAGTTCAATGTGGAGTGTCGGTATGTCCCACATGAAAGACCCGGTCTAACGACGTTATTTAATTGGGGTGTGTTTATTTTACTATATATCTTTGACAATTTAGTTATTTTATGAATATGCCACCATTTCACAATTCTGGTCCCCCTTAAACAAAGAAATTAACTGCGGCCTTTTATCAATTTCCAATCTAATCTATTTTGATATTGATGAATGGTTTGGAGGTGTTGATATTTAAATTTTAATGTTATTCCAGCTAACTAATTTTCATCCCTCGAAGTTGTAACAACCTTAGCATTTAGATCACTGCTTAGGAGTAAAATGGAAAGAAGAAATGTATTAAAAAGTGACACATTTTCCTCTCATTAACGATTAAACGACAGAGTGGGTAAAAAAGAAAACCGCTTATTATGCAATATTGAACTCTCCGAAATACCTAACATTGAAGTTTAATTAAAATTTAAATATGAACAATTTAAAATATATAACAATTGTGCCTGAAAAAATACTAAGATTGGTCAGGTTATTTATGCTGTGCTTGATCGGTGGACAGACTTGTTAATAATTTACTAAACATCCTAAACTATCTGAAAATGTGTATAATATATATCCAGGTCTATGTAAAATGAACAAGAAAAGGTTAAAATTTCCACGTTCCATAATTTTCTGCGTTTCCTGTCATTGCATGATTGCAAACAACGGCTTTCCACTTGATATGCTTATATAATTACACAAAGAAAAATATCACTTTTATTTGATTAAGTTCTAAAGGACTCGAAATCTTTTTCCAATTTGAAATTAATTTTCCTGATATTGTTTAATATATAATTTTTATATGATATACTCCCATACATATACCGTATATACTCGCGTATCATGCGAACTTTAACGACCTACATTTGAAACTAATTTGACTACAGTAAATTGATCTATAGTTTGGTCAACAGCGTAGCCAGTGCCGGCAGTACATAAGTTAATTTTATATCTCGTGTACGATGCGACCCGCTTAATATTAACGTCAAAAGTAGGTCTTCAAAGGTCGCATATATACATAATTGTGTATTTAGGCAGCAATCCCTTTTTTATACAAGTTTTATTAAAGCTGGGTGAAAAATTACAACGATTAAGCGCTTTCTTCAATGTTCTTTTTGTCGTGGAAATGTTTACTTTTCTAGAAGTAAAATATTTAAAAGCTAGATGAGCGTTTTCAACTATTATATTAGCCATTTCAAGGATATTTTTTTTTATATTTTAAACGTATATTTAGATTTTTATATATGTGTATCTATAACGATGGGAATATTTTATTTCCCAAACACGGCCAGCACATTGTGACCGTGTTCATAGTTGATATTTTGAGTGTTGGCAGTTATTTTCTCTTAATAACGCCTCCGTCTTTTTTAGCCTATTTCTGCATGTGGATGAGGCTGTTATATTTCTATTTTCGATGAGTACGTTGCAAATGGATTTTCGTAGGTGTCCGAATGTGTGTTCAAATGTTTCTTTGAGACACGTCATAAAGAAATACACAGCTCCAGTCGATCAGAAGCATAACATTATATTATTCTAATATAAAAAAAATTGAAGCAGCTAATTTCATCGTCAACAATAAGAAGTCGCCTGTAATATTCAAATTACAGAGGACCAACATTATGTATGAATTTGTTTGCCCCTTACGAAACGGCGTTCTTTATCAAACAAAATTCATGAATAATTATATTGGTCGTACAACTATATCCCTATCTTGAAGAATCACATTAGTCTTGGTCAATTTGGACCCATTTAAACACATGCAGAAACTTACCAGACTCTGTCCTCAACATATTTGTCGTATTAGTATTTTATTTGAGAAATACTACTACAATGTTTTACAAGTTCACGTTCTAGCCTCCTTACTGATTTTTGTTCTAATTTCACCCCTGCTTACCAAACCGGCTCCCAAAGCTATGGACTTCATTAGAGATAAGAACGCATCCTCTGACGAATGAGAAAGAAAATATAAAAAGGATTTTGACCACTCCTGCCTGACCATGGTGCCATAAAGTCATGGGTAACGCTCACACAAAAACCAGCTCCCAACCCTTTGATATAGTCTAAGAATAAATTTTATGACGACCAAAAGGACCGGAAAAGTGTATAGAAATTTTTTTGGGAAAAATCCCCTATATTTCTGAGACTACTAATCTCGTAATTACGGAGAATATTCGCAACTTTGGCAGTGAGTATTGAACAGTGTCTGTGATAACATCAGCTCGGCGACAGTAACACCAGTCACCATCAGAACCTGTTTCAAGGAGGGAATCTATATGCTGGGCTCTAAAGCCAGAACGTCGACCCTCTACTAAAACTACACAAGACACGCTTCCTAAGATCTTAAAATTCCTGTCGTCGGCCTACGAACTCACTCAACTACAAACTACGGATCAACAATTGCTCTGAAGAAATCTTATGTGAAGGTTAACCCCTTAAGAACAATTTACTTGCATAAAGAACTTTTAGGCGCTCAGAGGAATATTTTGAGCATGCCTTTATATGAAACTTTTTCTTCGTTTAAGTAAAGAAATTTTTTCTCCCTTTCTTCTGTCATATTTTGTCTATACCCCTTTTTACTTTTTGTGTATGCAAATAAAGATTTTCTTCTTCTATTCTTACACCATGAGCAGGAATTTGAGTCTTTATTCTTCCGTCTAAAAGAGAGGAGAAGTGTCCGCACTAAACTTTCAAGACTTTGTTGATTTTATACTTTCTGTCACGTTTAAACTTACCCCTTCCATGTGGGAAAGCTGGGACAAATACCCCAGAGTAGATAATACAAGAATATTAAACTCATCCACATTTAAAAAAAAAAAGTCTAGAAGTAACGTAAAAATTAATAATACAAAAAAAAATACCAAGTTATAACAGTGATTATATTAATAATAATATTAATAATATTCAGTTAAAAAAACAAAAAAATCATATTTGATAATGGCTAACAGAATAGCCGAAAGCGTTCGGATGAATTAAGCATTACTCAATGTCCAGAAAAGAAAAAAACTTACAGGTATATAAGAAAACTTGAACAAAAAGCTTAAACACAGTACCTTGTACATCGTCTTCAGTGAAACATATATATATATATATCACGGTGGGGTAATGGATATCGGCTTGGATTGTGGAATCGCAGAGCCGACTTCGAATCCAGGTTGAACCCATTACATTCACTTACGTGATAATACTCTTGGGAAAGGTGTGAATCCTCTTCTTCTCCCTCCAGCTATGGGTTAAATAGCAGGACAGACTGGATTCTATAGCCTCGGATGGCAACTGGTCTAGGAGAAGGGAAAACTCTGAATTCAAAACCTGAGGGAGTTGTTAGGGGACATTGTGGCACGTAGTGCACCAGGTCTCTGTATTCGACCCTTCAAAAAGTGTGGATGGTCCCGCACGAAGCCTTCACCACTATAATCGAATCTCATGCGCCGGTGTCGGGCTGTCAGTTTCCTGGAAACTGATCTGCTTGACCCTCATACGTCGAACTCGAATCGATATATATATATATATATATATATATTTGTATATTTAGGCAGCAATCCTTCCTTTATGCATGTTTCATTAAAAACGACAGACAAGGTACTACAGTTGAGCTTTTTATTTAATTTTTCTTTTGTTCTGACAAGAGCTTTCTTTTCTGGACAAAGAGTGTGTAAGAACTGTCCGAATGTTCTGTGTTTCCGAGCGCTTTCGGCTATACCTTTAGCCATTATCAAGGATGGTTCAATTATCAGCTTAGTAGAGTGTGTGTTCTATGTATGTTCAGTGTGTGATAGTGATGTTTTAGTTTCCGAATACGGTTAGCACATTGTGGCTTTGTTCATAGTTGATATTGTTAAGAGTTGGCTTTTTCTTTTTTATTATTAGAGCTTCCATTATTTTTAGTCTTTTTTTGCAAGTGGATGCAGTTAATATATTAGTGTTTTCTACTAGTATGTTCCTAATAGTGCCGGGTTCTTACACACTCTTTGTCCAGAAAAGAAAGCTCTTGTCAGAACACAAGAAAAATTAAATAAAAAGCTCAACTGTAGTACCTTGTCTGTCGTTTTAATGAAAACAAATATATATATATATATATATATATATATATATATATATATATATATATATGTGTGTGTGTGTGTGTTTATATGTGTGTCCGTGACTCTCTCTGCGTATATGTGTGAGTGTCTTTCTCACTCTCTCTCTCACTGCATCCTATTCACTCAATGTTTTTTTTTTTTAACATAGTCACATATTCCATAATATTGCTGAAGTTTTATAAATATAATTGAAACGATATGAATAGGATAACAAAAAGATAAATGTGCATAGATACAGACATATGCATATATCTTCTTGTCTTTCTTTTTTCTATTATCTCTCTTTCTTTCTATCCCTCCTTTTCTCTCTCTCTCTCAATCATTCTCTATATAAAAGTACATATAACTTTCTATATAGTACTTGTAACATGTAGCTAGATATATATATATATATATATATATATATATATATATATATATATATATATATATATATATATATATAAAGAATGGACAGCTCATATATAAACAGGGACACACACACACACACACGTATATATATACAAGAAAAATATATTATTTAAATATGAATAGAGAAAAATAAATAGATAGATAGATAGATTTTTCCGTGTATGTGCGCGTATGCAAGCATTCGACTCGAAATTAATGTACTTACAATACCAACACTTTATGATTGAATAAATAAATATTTAGGTCGCCACCAGCAACATATGTTAGCAGCCTTCATGAAATAAAAAACGAAGAGAGAAAAAAAAAGTAAATTATGCTTCAGCTGTCTTTCGTGGATTTATTTGGTAAAATGTATTTTACAATGGCGCTGAAAGAACTTCCGTTGGGTAAAGCAAATATTTTCCCCCATCTTCATTGGGATTTAGGCAATTTTCTTAAAATAAACAAACATCTAGATATTATATCCGCTGAGTGTCCCTGGGGGAAAAAGGTACCCGTTTATGTATAATAAACTCTATCATTGTGAACATACAAAATTGTATCGCTGACGTGATTTTGAAATTGAATGGAAGTTCAGAAAAATTAGCTGACGAATTTCTTTAATTCATGGAAAATTCCTTTTTGAAATTATATATATATATATATATATATATATATATATATATATATATATATATATATATTATCCTTCACATATATTATATTGAGTGGTGAAGGAAATATCACATCGAGCACTGAGTTATTAACACCAGCACTGCATGTGGGACATATATATATATATATATATATATATATATATATATATATAGATAGATATATAGATAGATATATTCATATATACATATATATATATATATATATATATATATATATATATATATATATATATATATATATGTATGTATGTATGTATTTATGTAAGAGTATATCTGTGTTTGTGACATGCATGCATATATGAATATATTTCCGAATATATACACTATGCAAATGGATAAGAAAAATGATATCAAAGAGTCTCACCTGATCCTGGCTAGAGATCTATCCTACCGAAACGACTTTAAATATATATTTCAATAATCTAAAACTTATAAAACTTACTTTAAATGCAAAAATTTATAATATAATTAAATGCAAAAATGTATAATCAAATTAAATTATTTAGAAATAGTTAAACAATGACACGTTTTAAGTATGTGATTGTCAAATTGCTAACAGCTTTTAAAATTAATCAGTAGAATTGTGAGAATTTTGATGCTGACTACTTAAAACGGAATAAATATATTTACGAAAAAGCAAAGTTCTATGAAGAAACATGCATTCACACAAATCCAAAAAGTCGACCAGGAATTTTAGTGTCGATGTCTGGTAACAAATAATGATGAATATATAAATATGATACAGTTATATCACGTATAGTATATTTATTAAGTTTTGATATATGATATATTTATATCATATATCATATAAATATATCATATATCAAAATATATCATATGATATACAGTGTAACCCGGATATAAGAGAGTTGTCGGGACCGGAGACGACGTCTCTTATATCCGGGTTTCTCTTATATCCGGGTCTCTTGTATCCGGGTTACACTGTATTTCTATCATATATCCTACATAGTAATATATAAATATAATGCATATTTATAGATATAAGACATCAGGAAAAAATTTCAAGTTTTTGTTTTTAAGGCAATTCACCCCAAGTAAGGCATGAGTGCCACTAGCACGCAAGGGGTTATAGAGGATTAAGAAAAAGATTAAATAGTCTTGTTTGAAGAAAGAATACAGGGAAGGACGGGCAACAGGGCTCAGGGTAACAGATCTCGATTGACATTACACTTGAATATTTGAAGATTATAGATATCGGGGAAGCAAGTAAGGGGAAGGTAGTTTCACATATAGGAAGTGCGGGAGAAGAAGCTGTTTGAGAAGAAGAGATGGTTACATTTAACCGTTTTGACAGTGAAAGGGTGGGATCGAGGTGCCAGCACGTTTAAATTCATGTAGTCCGGGAACTAGCGAAAGTAGCTCGTCGGAAAATTTACCGTGAAAAAAATTGTAAAAGAGACAGAGGGAGGTCACAGCACTTCTACAGGATAGAAATTGTAGACTAGATGCCAGATCAGGACCGATCATCTTGCATATTCGTCTCTAGATTTTGTGAAGGACCTCGAGACGTGCAGCGGGTGCACCAGACCATATATGACTGCAATATTCAATGAAAGGACGGATGGTTGATATATCGATTTGTAGGATTGTCTCAGAGGAGAAAAAAACTTTATAACTGAAGGCGAAAACTAAAATCATTAAACTTAAGAATCAAGATATTCTACTAAACAAAGAATGAACTGGTATCCAAGTGTCAATATATATATATATATATATATATATATATATATATATATATATATATATATATATAATTAAAACCTTTATTTCGCTTACTGACCTAGAGCCACGAACCATGTCTAATGGATGTCAGTTATCAGTTATCTCCTGCTTAATTTTCTCCTCACGTTCCCCACCGCCTTAACCAGGCTTTGAACTCACACTCTTTGTGTCCAGTGCTCATGTTGGAATGGTTGCACATATACTAGGCCACGAAAATCTCCTGAGTCGACCAAGCATAGAAATGAAACCAAAAAATACATACTTTATTCATACGAATCTATCCTAAAAATGTTGTCGGCACAAAATAACCCATTAAGTTTGATATGCCGTTAAAGAAAATAAACAAAGCATTTAGGTTAGCGACCATTTTCAAGCGTCGCGTTTATCTGTACCGATTGCACTATAAATTCTTTAGGTTCCATACCCCACTATATCTATATAACTCCCTGCTCTATTATAGGCTAATTCTTACTCTCTTTCCTTTTATTATTTTTTTCTTTTTTCCTTCTTTTCCTTTAAAATGTCCTGTGAAGAAACGTGAGAATTCATTCATTTTGGTAAGTGTATTTGCATTAATAACTCCTGGGGAAAAAAATCCTTTCCCATGGACGAAATGAACATCAGTATGATGTAAATTGTTCGGATCTCATTAATTAGAATTATATATATATATATATATATGACATAAATTTGGGTAAAATGATGAAAAATGCAGTACCTATATGTAATATTTCTAGCGGTTCTGCCACTTTTAAAATGAACTGACCTGCTATCTGAATTCCAGAAACTAAGTCGTACAAGAGGCAAATGATTTCTCTAGAATTATCTTGTCTAATGAATAATAAAATATTTAAAAATAATCAGTATTAGGTAAACCTGTAGCATCTCTTAATATCGATATCGGATCCAATAATCAATCCTATCAAGAGAGATTTTGAGATGTGTTTTTTGCGTATCAGTTTCATAGTAGATCACGCATTTCATTGATCATTTCAACATATTTCATTGATTTTATTTATTTAATTCAATGTTTACTCTAACATTAATAATTTATATTTATTTCTAATTTTTTTATTGCAAATTACAATTTGTTTTATTTTTTGTTTTTTATATGTTAATCAAATAAATATATATTTTTTAGAACCCCAAACATTAAGTAAATTATTTACATTGTACGGACTATCATCCTGATCTTTGTTGCCATATTTATCATAAAGTTTCAGCCGTCTACGTTCCGGCCTTCTTCAGGTGGTTGGAATGTCGAACTGAACCCTTTATTTCGCTCGCTGGTGTAGACTGTTTTAGTTCCACGTGCCATAGTCAGAACAATGTAAATAGTTTACATAATACCTCATCTCAGAAATATAGACAGATTATGTAAATTATCTATGCAGCAGTTGGCTTAACTTGTACGTACATATATTATAAATTGATATTCTATATTAACGAGTCACTTGACTTCATATATATATATATATATATATATATTATATATATATATATGTTTTATATATATATATATATATATCTATTATAAATATATACTCTATATACTCTATATACATATATATATATATATATATATATATATATATATATATATATGTGTGTGTGTGTTTATAAGTGCATATTGATGTAAATACTGTGAGGCGACATCCGGTTTCTTGCTTAAACGCCATCGGCAAGCCATATGCGTTGTGTTTTAGTTCGACTGTTTATATATACATATATACGTTGTTATTTTATAGATACAAGTATTTAAGCAAATGCTCTGTTTATGATAAACAGTATTAAATAACATTTACCGGCCTGAATGTCCGAGAAATTTTCATAGAATATATTCGTTCTTTCTGCATCCTATACGGATCATTTGACGTATGAAAAAAAGTTTCTAGACAAGGTCGAATTTACTGCTTATAAACTCCAATTTTCCAAATCTCGTACATTCATAACTGCTTTATCGATAAACAAATGATTCATATAAATACTTGTATCTATAAACTAACAACGTTAAATTTTATATAAAAAAATGTCTTTAAAAAATAAATTGTCGGACCTTGTCCATTTCTAAATATATACATATATACGTATACCCTAGCCTTGATATTGAGCACTTTTATTAATAAATATGCCATGACTCAAAAACGTATTTATTATATTATTTTAATCTTGCCGATTACATTTAGATTCTTTTACTTTTAGTTTCCATGATTTTTTATATTAGCTATAAATGAGCCCGGCCGCTAATTTCCTGTAGCTGACCTTGCTATCAATGCACTCTCTAGACATTATCGTCGTAGTGATCATTTAAGTTCTTTGATCAGAGTAAGATTTTTTATATCTAATTTGTAGTCAGTCTCTTTAAGTGGAAATCCATGGCATCTGACGTTTTTTTTATTTTTTTTACATTTTTATTTTTTTTGAAAATGTCCCTTTTTCTGTTCAATATTTTATTTAGATTCCTTGCGGTTTCACCGGTGTTTGTTTTTTGACAATTATAATAGGCGATCGATTAAAAGAAAAAAAAAACATTGGTTTAACTCCCCTTTTAACTTAGAAATCAAATATGAAATAGGGAAAATATTTTTCAAATTACTTATGTAACCCTTCGCCAAAAATTCCGAATTACATAAAATATTTAATATTTTACTTTGGTTTGGTATATTACGTTGTTCTCTAAGCAATTACCGTTTAAAGGAGATCCATACTTTATTCTACAGTTACACGTGGGTTTAATTTGTTCGGGTCGTTTGTTGATAGTTTTCCTGTCGTGCTTTTTTTTTAATGTGCCATGTTCTCAGTGCAACTGTAGCTGATTTTTACAGTGCTTTTAGTGAATATCTTGTGTAAAGTGCTTGATTTCGGGAAGTGTTTGTTTAATTGTCTGAAGAATATATTATCTGCGTTTGTTTTTACGTTTTTGCTCAACGGTGGGTTAAATCACATAATATTTCTCTTTCTGTTGGATTTTCTTGTGCTCTGGGGTGAGTATGTGAATGTTGCCGGGAATCCACTATCTTTTAGGGCTGTTTCATAGTTTTCCTTAGCTTCGTTAAATATGGTACTTTTGCAAGAGTTGTTGGAAAGGCTTCGGGTAATCGATTTTGGTATCTCTTTGATTATCGAAGGCTTGTGACTGGAGGATGTGTGTATGTACAGTGGTTTATCATTGGGCTTTCTGTATGGTTTATATGTGCCTTTTCTTAGGTTAAAAATAACATCTAGAAAATCTACTTCGTTTAGGTTAGTTTTTATCTATGTCAAATCCCTTATTTTTAAAAAATTCTAGATTTTTCTTTGTTTTGTTTGTTGTATTTTCTTAAGATTATGAGACCGTCGTCCCTGTAGAGTCCTGTATTATTTTTATTTATTATTTCACTTAGTTTTAGCTATGATTCCGCAGGCCAAATCCTCGTCACCACCCCCATTGTAGTGTCAAAGGCCCCTTCGTTTTAATCTATGCGTCTTCATTGTGGAATAATAGTGATTTACGGTAAAATCATCAAATAATGAAGAAAAATATACATAGGTGTAGCTGAAGGACCCTGGAAACAAAGACACTATGCACAGAACACATATTTCACAAATAGTAAATATGCGAACAACACAATTCTTGCCAAGTGTATTTGGGAAATTAAAACAAAACACAAAGCACAACAAAATATCATGCAAATAAAAAAAGATCATCAGCCTACAACAATCAATCAAATACCTGCAAAATTTGCTTAGAAGAAAAAATAGCTATTATTATCTTCCCTGACAAAAACCATAAAAAATGAAATAAACGATCTGAGCCCATCTCAAAATGCAGACATGAAAACAAATTTTTATTACGTTACTTAAAAATCAAAAATTGAAATAAATAAATAGAAATAAAGAAAATAATGTAAAAAGCAAGTAAAATAAATGAACCCAAACAAATAATAAACACATTTACAAATCGTTCCCGCTGGAATAGACGAAATAGAATAAATAACAATAAAACACATAAAAAACAAGTAAAATAATCAATCCAAATAAATAAATAAAGTAAATAACAATAAACAAATTAACAAACTAATCCCGCCAAACTAACTGTTAGAATGGACTACATAAACTAATCTAAAAAATTGGTTGTAAAAATAGCTATCACTAGTATATAACGATAAAAATATTAATATGCTACTCAAAAATAGAAAACTAAATAGAGTAAATAAAAATATACACAATAAAATATAAGTAAATAAATAAAAAACAAATAAAAATTAATCCAAATAAATAAATAAATGAACAAATTAACGAATCGCCCCCGCTAAAATAACCGTTAGAACTAATAAAAATAAGAATAAATATGCAAAAACAAGTAAAAATAATAGATCCAGATAAATAAATCTATTAAAAAATGTCCCACCGCCAAAATAACAGAATAGACTACGGTAAGCACTCTAAATATTAAACGAATAAATAGCTTTAATTATCTTCCTAGACCAAGACTGACTATTAAATAAGCGACCTAAGCAAATAACCGACTCCATAATTATTTTTTAGTACGTTCAGAAAACATCAAAAAAAAAAAACAATAAAAAATACAAAATGAAAAAAGAATAAATTAACCCAAACAAATAAATAAACAAACAAGCCACTCTCGCAAAAATAACCGCCAGAATAGATTACCCACAATGCACCACTGACCCATATATATAAATAGTCGAGAAATCATCCAACATTCGCGGGCTGACGATTGCGCCTAGTATGAAACATCCTGTCGTTTCTGAGTTTTGACTTCAATGTTCACTTTTCTTTTATATTCATATATATATATATATATATATATAAAGAGAAAACAGAAATTTCCGTGTCCCGATGATAAAATATTTTGAAAACTTAATATCATATATATATATATATATATATATATATATATATATATAAAGTCACGAATAAAAGTTTCAGCCCCCATAGACTTAACAAGATCATTACTTTATATCCTATGAGATTACATAATGCCTCAGCCATTATTCACACAGTTTATGGACAGAATTATTTTGTAATTGCCAAATTACTCTGATAGTAGTTGTTTAGGGATTTAGCTTTAGAATATTGCAAATATATTCTGACTTCAACCTACACGAAGGCCCAAAAGTCCGTTCTACGCTTAACGGCTCTGCTCAACTTGAATTAATGTACAGATTGTAACAAAAGAGAGATGCAGTCTCCTATCGTGAATTTCATGAATTCAGGGACGTTTTTCAGTAAGTAAAACCAGTAGGTGAGATGACCATTTGATGAAGCACATTGTTACACGATTCTCAACTATTTCTTATCGGAATATACGTGCGGGTTTTTAGTTAATTTATAGTGTTTTGTGTGAACTTTTATTTGTTTATTATCGATTACTTAATAATTCTATATCGATTATTATTTCAACATTTACTTTTTGTATGCATTCATAGGTTGTTAATTTGTTTATTATTCACTTAATTTGTTTAATTTCCTTGAATTGATATTTATTTGCTATTTATTTCTGGTTTTTATTTTTTCCGTGGCATGATTATGCTATTTGTTTAGTTTAAAATTTTGTTATGAGTATAGTTCTGATATTGATGGTACGTAATGGTCATATTTTACAAGGTTTTCGTCTTTACATTCTGATTTTTAAAGAAGATTGTAACAATTTTTTTCGTGCCAGCATTTTGAAATGAGTTCTGATCCTTTACATAAGAACTTGTTTCGTCTCTATGGTGAATATAGTCATTTTCGCCTTCCGACAGAGTTAGCAGTTTTTAGATCGGAATGCAAGGTTAATAGTTTTTAGATCGATCAAGGTTAACGTAATGCAAGGTTAACAATTTTTACATCGTTGGGTTAACAGTTTTTAGATCGTAATGCAAGGTTTTTAACAGTTTTTTTTACATCGTAATGCAAGGTTAACAGTTTTTGGAAGGTTAATAGTTTTTAGATCGTAATGCAAGGTTAACAGTTTTTAGATCGTAATGCAAGGTTAACAGTTTTTACATCGTAATGCAAGGTTAACAGTTTTTAGATCGTAATGCAAGGTTAATAGTTTTTAGATCGTAATGCAAGGTTAACAGTTTTTAGATCGTAATGCAAGGTTAACAGTTTTTAGATCGTAATGCAATTTCTAGATCGTAATGCAAGGTTAATAGTTTTTATTGTTATCGGTTAATTTTTAGATCAATGCAAGGTTAATTTTAGATTTAAATTTTTAGATCAATAATGCAAGATTAACAGTTTTTTAGATCGTAATGCAAGGTTAACAGTTTTTAGATCGTAATGCCAGGTTAATAGTTTTTATATCGTAATGCAAGGTTAATATTATTTAAATCATAATGCAAGGTTAACAGTTTTTAGATCGTAATGCAAGGTTAACAGTTTTTAGATCGTAATGCAAGGTTAACAGTTTTTAGATCGTAATGCAAGGTTAACAGTTTTTAGATCGTAATGCAAGGTTAATAGTTTTTACATCGTAATGCAAGGTTAACAGTTTTAGATCGTAATGCAAGGTTAACAGTTTTTAGATCGTAATGCAAGGTTAATAGTTTTTACATCGTAATGCAAGGTTAACAGTTTTTAGATTGTAATGCAATGTTAATAGTTTTTACATCGTAATGCAAGGTTAACAGTTTTTAGATCGTAATGCAGGGTTAATAGTTTTTAGATCGTAATGCAAGGTTAATAGTTTTTAGATCGTAATGCAAGGTTAACAGTTTTGGAATCGTAATGCAAATTAACAGTTTTTAGATCGTAATGTAAGGTTAACAGTTTGCGGATCGTAATGCAAGGTAATTATATGAAATCTGTTATATATTTCACAATTTTGTTCTCTCTCTCTCTTTCCCCCTCTGTACTTAGAGCTGATGACATGGACGAAGAAATCGGAGGGCCGAGTTTGAAGTCTGTCTAAATTCGTTACATTCTCTTACGTGCAAAGGAAGATACGCATTCATCTTTTCCCAACATAAATGTGTTACGTCGTAGGACTTGTATCTGGAAAAATCTTTGTTATTCTCCAAATATGTTTAATGCAATTATCACTCACAAAATAAATATTATTCTAACCAACAAAAATATATATCGGGTTTAAACCACTCCACAAATGGTTGATAATCCATAAAAATCAAATCAGTGAATCTTTGTGTACTTATATACTGTATCGACATGAAATATGAATATCTCTCTTTTTTTTTAATAAACATGGATCCTGGGAATACTGTTGACGAAATATGCGAGCAACGACTAAGTTTTAGACAAAATAAAACCAAAAAGAACTCAAATTCATATAGATAAAATCAGAAAATAAAACAGTTGACATTTGTAGGGCAGAAAAATGTGACACTCACTGTACATATTGAAGGCAAGAAAGACAGAGAAAAACAGGGTATAACCTACTTAACAAGCTTGTTAAATTTGTCTGCAGAACAGGAATTGGGAGGGCTAGCAAAAAGAAAAAAAAACTTTGATCACCCATGTCCTGAAACATGTCACATAAATGAAAAGCAAGTATAGTGGGTACTTCAAAATTATTTTTACTGGTTTTCTTTAAAAAAAAAATTCAAACGTTATAGTATCACGCATTTATGACCAAATTGAATAGAGCTGAATATATTTTGCCATTTATATAAATATGTTGCGTTAAAAAGAGAGTCCACGCCGAAAGTTGAAGTTTATTTAAAATCAATATTTGATAAAACTATTTCGATAGCTTCACTGGAATATTTTTTGTCACTCCGACATTGTGAATGTTCCCAACTCAGGATTTATTGTTATTTTTATACTTTTGATTTCAGTATTTTTCCCATGTTCTTAAATGGTTGGAACTCGACGACATGCGAGGCCAAACAAACGCTTTTAGAAGCTATTGATTTTTAAGAGAAATTATTTTAAACATTGAACTGCTGATGTATCATCATGTGACCGGCTGTGGTCTTAGGGTCACTGCGGTGTTCAGCCCGTGTCCATTGCCATATAGATATATGGTTTGAAATCCGGGGAAATGTATGTATGTGGTGTGTGTGTGTGTGTGTGTGTGTGTGTGTGTGTGTGTGTGTGTGTGTGTGCCTGCGTGTGCGTGCGTTTGTGAGGAATCGGAGAGCCGAGTTCGAATTCCAGTGGAAACTATAACATTCACTTACGTGTAAATACGCTTAGTAAAGTTATAAATCCTCTTCTCCCCCACCGACCAGCTCTGGGTACATAGCAGGAAAACCGTGTTCTATAGTCTTGGCTGGCAACTGATCCATCGAAGAAAGAAATGGCAACCTAATTCGGGAAAAAAATCTGCCTCGTCAGTCATGTATCGAAAGATACATGATCGCCTAAGCGTGTATCACGCATGGCACATAACTGACTGGTGTATCCACAAATTACAATACTGATTATTGACAATTTGAAAGCAAGAAGGACATACTGAAAACATATTAAATAAAAAATAAGTAAATCAGTTTCTTCTGTCTCCGGGCGAATCTAAATGTGTGTACCGTATGAATCATCTTCTTCTACCTAAAGTTATGGGTAAATACTAGGACAGACCGAGTTCTATAGCCTTTGATGGCAAATGGTCCACCGCAGAAAGAAATCGCAATCAACAGCGGGAAAAAAAATCTGCCTCGTCAGTCATGTATCGAAAGATACATGATCGCTTAAGCGTCTATTACGCATGGCACATAACTGACTGACCCGTCGGGTTGGAGAAGATTTTTTCACTTCCAGAATTGCTACAGGAGCATTTCGTTAGAAACAAAGAAAAGATATTTGGATTGATATGGCAGAGAATGGTCGGCACATTCCTCAGAGGTGAAAAAGGACACAGGCAGGAACGGAAATGTAGTTCTAAAGAAAGACGATGAGAACACAACTGATGGAACATCTGAGCAACAATGAAGTCATACTGAAAAAGTAGAGCTTATAGAATGTAACACTTACATGTTACAATGAACATAAAAGTGACAGATGAAAACGGCGACATAGTTAAATACATCTTGTATAAAATGATGAAATAATGAGTTAGAGAAGATAGTAAAAAAAAAAAAAAATAACATTTCTATGAACTCCAAAGAATAGGAAGTTGTGTAGAACTATAATCACCCACGTCTTGAAGTACTATGGCATATAAAAAAAGGAATCCTCAGGAAAATACTGCTTTTGAATTTTCAAAAGTTGTCAAAGGTGCTATAATTCAGAGCGCACAAACATGGATGTGTCTGAGATCATATATATATATTATATAAACAAACTGATGAAAGGAATTACTAATATAATAATTAAACGTTCATATGGAATTGCTTTAGAATCTAAATTGAAAAATAATCAAAAGAAAAATTAATTAAATAGTACATAATTATAGAATAAATAATTAAATCGTAAAACTCATAAAATATGAATGAATTAATGATGGATAAAAGAGAAAAAGAAAGAAAGAGGGATGGGAAAATGAAATGGAAATAAAGGGTAAGAAAGAAAATGCTTGAATAAAAACAAAGAACTTTAAGCAGAGAAATCAAATTGTAAAAGAAAACATGAGTAAAAAACAATTTGAAGGGACACACACACACACACACATATATATATATATATATATATATGTCTATATCTCTGAGATGAGCTATTATGATTACTAGTATTATTTACATTACTTGGGCTCTTATTTTCATCTTCATTGTTATATTCACAACGTTTCGGCCGTTGTATGCGCCGGCCTTCTTTAAGTGATTGCATCTATGAGATGAGGTATTATGATTACTTGCATTATTTACATTACTTGGTCAGTTATCCTCATCTTCATTGACATATTCACAACGTTTCGGCCGTTCAGCGTCGTGTATATGGAAATAAAGATGAGGACAACAGTCCGAACAATTTAAATAAGAGAACATTTGTTAAATTTCTTCTTCATAAGAACTGAATTATCCCAGACAACATATCAAACTGTACCATTTTTCTACATCATTATATATATATATATATATATATATATATATATATATATATATATATATAGAGAGAGAGAGAGAGAGAGAGAGGATAGATGGGTAGATAGATATTAGAAGAACGATGTATAACAAAGTGGAAAACGCTTTCCTGCGGCACGTTTCGTCATTTAGTATTTCATTCGTCAAATTTTGTTTATGTTGATTCGACTACGCATGCGCACGAACGAGAGTTGCTTGGGAATTTAAATTAGATTTCTTTTAATGTTTTTTGGGTATATAATCTCGAGAATTCTATTTAGATTCTTTTTCTTTTTGTTTCCATTATCTTTGTTACTAAAATATCCCACAAAATATCTACCAAGAGTGTTGGAAAACTGTCAGATCCTGCACCCATTTACTGTGGATGAAGAAGCATTTAAAGCACTTTTTAGTCATTTTCCTCATTTGTCTTCTCTTTTAATTTGAGTGGCATTTTTTTATGTCAAAATTGTGTCGAGTCTCTTTACGGTGAACAACTAATATATTTAATGTGTTTTTATATGTCCGCTTTCCGTTCATATAATGTTTTATTTAAACTTATTAAGGTTTCGTCAATATATTCCTTCTGTCAGTTATTACAGGTGAATCAGTAA
>CAHIKZ030000781.1:335000-405000 GCA_903632075.3 Acanthosepion pharaonis | reverse complement strand
CAGACTTTGCTTCCAAAAAGCTAAAATGAAAAGAATTTCAAACGTTTTTTACGGACCTCATCAAGTATACGCAAAGTTAACGAAGTGAGGACGTGAGGTGGGAGAGGATATGAGTGTGTCATATGTATCATTTTAGTTTCCTATTTTAACCCCAGTGTGTCGGCTGGATGTTGCTCAAGTTTAACGCGTCTCGTCTCTAGATAAAGGTGGTTAAGGGGTGAGCGATAAGAACTACATGAAAGGAAGACGTTAAAACACCCCCAATAAATTACACGACAGGTTTCATTCAAATTCTTAGACGCTGTCAGTTCGCGTTACTTTAACGTGCATATTTGGGAGGTTAAGGTTTGATAAATATCTAAATTTTAAAACAATTTACGAAGAAATTGATTTGAAATTCGGTGGAGTTTTGGGTATTTTCTATGAAGCAGTCGATTGGAAAAATCCATAGACAGAACATTGAGAGAGCAATCCCATTTATATTTAGTAGTTTTTTCCACTAACACTTTTATCTTATAGCTTGTTAGGTTGACATTTATTCGTTTGATTTTTGTTCATTAAGTAAACTCGTGATTGTTTTTGATTTTTGTTCCTTAAGTAAACTCGTGGTTGTTTTTATGTACCCAATTATCAACAGTTATTCCCATTTAAATAATTTTATTTTCCACATTGGGGTAGTATCTTTTAATCTCAATTAAAATACTAATCTAAACTTTCCCTTCGTGCTATTTAAAATTCACTTCCAATTGGAGAATATTAGAGGAGAATTTTGGAAGAGATGTCACTAGCCGAAAATTAGGCTCTTCTTTTACAATTTCTTATCTACACATGTCTTAAACCCCTATTTGTAACCACATACCTATATCTTCTTATATGCCTATGAGTTCCTATATACACCTACACACACATTCACACGAAACGATATATGTATATTTCCATCTTTACACATATACACCTGCAGAGAAAACGCACATCCACATGTCTCCATACCTATCTCCATGTATACTTATACTTACATATATACATATACACACAAGGACATCTGCATATCCATATATACTCATACGCACATATATATATTTTTACACATCCATACGTATACACATATACACATACATACACCCACCCATATATGCATACATATATACATACATATACATACACACATATGCATATGCATACGCAATATGCAGAATATCTACATACCCACATATGCGTTAATTGGCACTTACATATATCTACCCACGTATTTGTCCCTATCCTCATGCCCACCCGTGCATCCACTTATGCCTGCTTTTGAAGACTATCTCAGTATTTAATTACATTATCTATATCTTTACACATATAATATTACTCGATCTTTCATATTTATGGCAAAACATATAAGTACCTATCTAATTGTACATCTCCACACTCACAAAAAAACCCCCCAAAAAACTGGTATGCTTCTTTTTCCGTATAAAAACATATACATGTAAATATCAACAGGTGTCTCAGTGTGCAAATACATTATCATAGTTGTATACATATAGTCATGTGTTAGCGTTCACGTGTGCATAGTAATATTTTTAAAAACAAAGGGAATATAAAACATTCAAAATTGCTGTTCCTATATGATTATTTTTCAATGTACTTGCTTAGGTTTAGGTTGTTTTTGTGCCGGAATTTAAAAACTAGTTCATTGTGTCTATTTAGTAGTATGTCTGGATCTTTGTTTGATTATGAAGATTTTCTCCTTCAAACATAAGTTGCATCTGTTTCTGAAGTTTTTGGGAGTTCTGGCTCTTGATATTATTCTCCACTTTATTTGTGGTGTTAGGCCACTCTCCAACAAAAACCAATAACGATTTGATAGTGCTGTTTGTTTTCTTTTACATTTATTTTTGAAGGATTGGCGATGGTTGTATAGTCGGTGTTTCCAATCTCCCGCTGATATTCCAATGTATATCTTTTTCTCTTCAACCTTTTCTTTGGGGAAAATTGTTGCTTCATATATTGTGTTCTCTGCCATGCATATTCCTTCAACTGGGCACTCTGATCCTGTCTTGCAGTTGCATGTTGATTTTTCCATTCGTGTTGTATCCTGATTTTGTCTTAGATTATCCTGAAGGTCTCTTAAAATTTTACTGTTGTGTGAGCTAATAATTCTTTCTATATTGTTCATGCAAGAATAGCTAATCTTTAAGTATTTACCTATATTAATATTGGAGAGGTTACAAAAAGGTGGGTTAAACCATATAATTTTCCTTTTCCTATTTTTGGGTTTAGTGGATTTTTTACTTACTGACTTATCTATGTAATTTAGTGTTTGCTTAAAATTGCTTTTTAACAGGGCTTTATTGTATTCCCATTTATTCTGGTTAAAATGGTTTTGCTGGAGGAAAGTTTATTTATTCTAGCATTTACTCTATTTGGGATTTGTTTAATTATTGATTTCGGGTGATTGGAGTAGATATTTATATATATGGGTGATTGGTTTTCCTTTTGGAAGGGTTTATAAGTATTATTGTTCAGATTAAATGTAACGTCTAGGAAGTTACGATTTTTAAGTTGGAAGAAATCTCGATTCTAAATCCTAGAAATTTGAAGGCCCTAATTATTTTCTTTTTGTAGTTGGATGTTAACGGACCATTAGTATTAGGTACAGCAACTAACCCGTCATCTCTGTATAGTCCTATATTTTTGAGGGTCAAGGAATCTACTTAGGATATCTAAAATGTATATACCTATTAGGTCTGCTATTTGAGCTGAATCAAAAGATCCCAGTGGGACATCAAAATTGTCTCTATCTTTTTTTAATCCAAGTAGTGTTGTTCAGTTTTAGTATGGACTGTCTAGAGTCCATTATGATTTTTATTTCTTCGTCAGTAATGTCAGTGTGGATTCTGGCAAAACTAAGCTATTTTCTAATAATTCTTTAGAGATTGAGGGGTAGAAATCGATGATATCAAGTTGTATAAAAGTAGTAGTATTTTTATTCTTTATTTTTTGGAACCAGTTAATGGTGTCTGATGAATCTTTCCAAAGGTTTAACGGGTATTTTTTAATTATAGATGTGTTTATTCTTTTTAGGATGTTTTTAGAAATTATTCCTAACTCTGATTTGGAGGGATTTATTAGTCTGGACTGTAGATTATTCTGAAAGTTAGGTTTATGGTCTTTAAAAAGTAGGTAGGCGTCTTTTAGATGAGTTGTACCCATTCTATCAGCAATATTATATTTAAATGCTAATTTTGCAGTTTCTTTGTGTATGGAGTCTAAGTGTTTAGAATTGTTGTCCTTCTTATAAGAACCAGAGACTTTATTTTTAATCAGATGTTTGTATTCCGAGGGATTCATTTTGTAAATATTTTTAGATTTGTCAGCTCTGATCCATAGGTTTTTTTAATTTCTTATATTTGTGATGTATTTTTTGAGTTTGGATTGGAATGGGTTGTATTTTTTTCTGGAAGGATATTTTCTTAATTAACTCAATTAAATCTTGTTCAAAAGGTTCTAATAATTTATTTATTTGGTGGAGTGTTTTGAGATTTAAAGTAAAAGGCTTCATCTAGTTTAGTGGGTTTGTCATGGGGATTAAGATGGAAGTGAATTTTCCACCTCATTCTTTTTATGACGTCAATGATTTTTTCCGTCAAAGACATGGTGAAGGATTCAATCGTAGGGTTAACTTTGCGTATACTTGATGAGGTCCGTAAAAAACGTGTGAATTTCTTTTCATTTTTCATTTCAGATTTTGGAAGAAAAGTCTGATGATCCAAAACCCTGTTAAAGGGGTTATGGTGAAATTGCTTATTACATGGAATCTTAACGTGGTCTGTCTTTTATTCAAATATATCTGCTCTGAATTTTACATTGAGCTCTCTGGATATCATCCTCCTCAGGTCTATTCATACGGATTACCTAAATTTGCATAAACTATATATATATATATATATATATATATATATATATATATATATATATATATATATATACAGATAGATAGATCGATCGATCACCGGTTAAAACAGAGCATTTACTTAAATACTTGTATCTATAAAAAGAACTTTAAGCATAAAATGTCTTTAATATATATATATATATATATATATATATATATATATATATATATATATATATATATATACAGATAGATCGATCGATCGATCACCGGTTAAAAACGAAATATATGCAAAAGAATCAAGTATAATAATAGTAATAATAATAATAATAACAACAACAAAAGCAACAACAATAATAATAATAGTAATAATAAAAATGACAGCTAAGGAATATAATGGTGCAGGAAATAGGATATTCTTGTAAACGTTTGACCAAAAGGGCAGGACACGAATATAAAGAGAAAAAAAACAAATGATAGGTACAAAGATCATCTGGTTCCCAATACACAAGAGGCTAATGGGCGTGAAAGAATTAGAAGACATAAAGAATTATGAAGGAACCACAACAATAGAAATGGAACTAGAAGGGCAATAAATAACTATTGACATTGCATTTTGATTTTTAAAAATCAATGTTGATTGGAAAGCACGGGCACGTGAGTGCGTTACGCAAGTGAGAAGTGCGAGAAAAGACACTATTAGCAGAGAACTTGAGACTTTCTTGCCAATCTAGTACTGCACTTAAATTCCTAAAGCGTGGTTAGCATATAGGCGTATGAGAAAAATTCAAAATAACATCGAATCAATAGTTGCATCTACTGCTAGGAAAGTTAAGTCACTGTGTCGTGCCAGCAAATTTGTTCCCGTCAGAATCAATTTTGCACATTTACAAATCTACCATTCACCCGTGCATTGAATGTTTCTGCCGTATTAGGCCTGGTGATCCTACTGTTTATCTCGAGGTTCTTGAGAATATCCAGCGAAGGATCTGTAATCGATCCTGACTTAGCATCTCAACTTCAATCACTTTCTCACCGACATGACGTGGATTCCTCCTGTTTTTGGGGAATATTTCCATAGAAACTGCTCTGAAGTGCTTTTTTTTCTGTGCTGTTCTTAGTACATGAATATCAGCGTGCTATTAGATTAGCATCTAGGACCCACTGTTTTACAGTTGAAATATCTAAATGCAACCGCCACTTCTACGCTACAAGTTTCTTTTCTTGCATTTCTTACTTTTGGATCTCTCTTCCGTTTAATTGCTTCCCTGATACCTACACTCTTCATAAAATTAAATTACAGCCTCCTTCGCCATATTCTGCCTCCTTGAACCCAGTTCATCTTTTGTTTTTTTTCAATTCTCCCTATACTTGTCTTTCACTTTCACTTTCACTCTCTGCAACTCACTGCGTATTTTAAAACCGGTTTGCCTACCCTCAAGTTTTCTGTTAGATAATATTTCTGTATCTTTTTCATGGGGTTTTGGGCAATACCATTGAGAATAAACTGTTTTTGTAGGTCTTTTTATCTAATCATTTGTTTGTTCGTTTCGCTATCAGAGCAAATCCAGCTTTCGTAATTCTTTCATAGCCTTATTATTATTATTATTATTATTATTATTATTATTATTATTATTATTTTCTTTGATTTCTGGCGTTTACACATTTCTTTCCGGGTCCCGCCGAGGGACCTAAAGTTAGAAATGCCGTCATGACACTTTCCAATGACAAAAAAAAAAAAAAGAATTAAATTACATAGATAAAGTCCTTCGTAAGGTGTGAGCTGTACTTGTCAGAACAATTTTTTGTATCTCCTTGAGGCATGGACTTCCAGGAATCCCTTCAATTAGTCTACTGCAATCTTTTCCAATCAGTCCTAGGGCTCCAACTACAACAGGGATTGTTGATGTTCCCATATGCCACATTTTCGAGATTTCAATTTCAAGGTCCTTGTACTTTGACAGCTTTTTGAATATCTTCAAAGATACATTGCAGTCAGCAGGGACTGCCATATCAATAAGGAGGCATCGTTTTTGTTTGTGGTCTTTAATAACAATATCTGGCCGGTTGGCCTTGATTGTTCTGTCAGTATGTATTGTGTAATCCCATTATTATTATTTGTTCCGTGTTCCTATTTGACGTGGGCAATTAAGGATCTCTGAAGGTACCAGTCCATTATATGCCATCCACTTACAAAAGTCGTTTCTTCTTCTTCTTCTTCTTCTTCTTCTTCTTCTTCTTCTTCTTCTTCTTCTTCTTCTTCATTGTTCTTTGCCTTCAGAGAGTGGGTGACCGTGATCAACTATATCTACCAGTGCATTATAGCACTAATCAATGTTAATCCTTTAATCATATATTCCTTATGCCCTCCATCTTCAAAGTCGTTGAGTGATTTAGAACATCTCGATTATAGAAGACTCTTCTTCTTCCCGGTCAACTTTGACCTTCAAAAGTTTAAATGCAACGTCAATCCGTATATTGTGTCTTCTTAGCTTCTCCTATTTTATTGTTTTCTCTCTTTAATAAAGGTATTTTCGTCATATTCTCTTACACACAATAACCCTTGTGTCATAATAATTTTCTTTTCCTTGTTTGGGGTGAAATAATTTATTGCTTTTATTTTGGATAAAAGATTAAAAAAAAACAAAAAAACAGAGACACTTTCTTAACTTATGCCATCTACATACATTTGAAATTTAAATTCTCCAAGATCTCTTTCGTCTAGATGCATCCGAGAAATCTTAAATGTCTCTTTCAATTTCTAAGTTTTCCTTTTTGTTTCCAATTCCCTGAAAATATTCCAAGGTTTTCCGCATTTTCTATCCATGGTTTTCTCAGAATCATTCTGTAGAACTCATTTTCTGTCACTGAATGTTTCACCGTCCTCTGTGTCCATGATTCTTTAACAGATAGGAGGATCGTGATTATATATCAATACAGCACTCTTTCCAGTTATCGAACTTTTCCTATCTCTTGATATCTTTTCTTTTCCATTATGGAGGGCATCTTCCATCATTCATATTCTGTAATCTTTTACGATACTAACCAAAGAGTTAAAAATCTCTATCTTCTTGAATCTGATGCACATTTATCATTCTATTCATAAGCTGTTCCATTTGTTAACGACCATAGTGTGTTGATTGGAGGTTGCTTGAAGAAACAAAGATTTTTTTTTTTTTATTAACATGTGTATTTGTTATTAAGCGACATCTTTATTTCACAAGAAGCATATGTAATTAAAAGAGACTCACAATGACTCCACATTAACACATACTGTGGACGTGCGAAAAAAAAATGAACCAATGTTAAAAGTAAGGAATGATTAACATTTGCAGCCTGAAAGAGGATAAAACCGATGTAATTCGGCAAAATATAGAAATGTTCTCATACTTAACAACAAGCACCGAACTATATTCACGCAGTAATCAATTCATAGGACAATACAGGGTTTGTTTTTTTTTTATTTGTTTGTGGTTTTTAGATCATTAGGAATATTTCAACCCCGTAATCGCGTCGTGGGAATTATGAACATTTTAATAGATTCTTAAAATATAAGTTACAATTACGCTGCACTGAATTGGAGGCTTGATGACACATATAACAAAAAAAAACAGGAATATATATATATATATAATATTCTACATGTATCTATCTGCTATATACGAGTGCATACGCATCAATATCGACAGATGATTGTCTAAAGAAGATTGTCGTCACTATCTGTCATATGTACTTTTCTTGATCTTAGTGTGCATACGTTATGTATTTATCTCTCTTTCTTAATCTCTATTTTTGCTTATATCTATATTTCTCTATTCACTCTCTCACTCTCTCTTTCTCTCTGTCTCTCTCTCTATATATATATATATACAGTTAGATTGATATATATATATATATATATATATATATATATATATATATATATATATATATATATATATATATATATATGTGTGTCTGTGAGTATTTGGATTAGACCAAGTAGGACCTCCTGATCAAACAAATCCTAATCAAACCAGCTCATTAAGGTTATTTGTCGGACATGAGTAATAATTTAGCCTTTTATACTTACTCGGAACGTTTATCATTCATTCGGTAATTATATTTACTAAAAAATTGCTTTTTGACGAGTTCCGAAATTAAATCCCCTCCTCATCTGTTCTATTCAGTTATTGTGAATATCGTCTTGTTTCGCGTCCTAATTACACCAAGAAATACTTCTGAAGGAATGCTGATCTCAAGAATTTTAAGTAAAAAATGTCGATGGTACTTTTTAAGTCAATCAATATATATATATATATATATATATATATATATATATATATATATATATATATATATATATACGTGTGTGTGTATACATATATATTAATAAATGTCTATGAATGTGCATTTAGTTGTGTGCATGTATTTCCAAATTTCTGTACATAAATTATGCATATAAATATATATATGTATATATATGTATGTATATATATATATATATGTATATATATATATATATATATATATATATATATATATATATATATATATATATTTATCTTTGTATATGTATGTAAATGTGGATGTCTATACATATATATTTGTATATGTGTATATATCATTGACATTCGTTATTTCATTTCTAAGATATCGGAAACTATATATTAGATGTCTATATTTCTATTTGTATTTAAATTATATGTCTATAGTTGTAAGTTTATATATATATATATATATATATATATATATATATATATAGAGAGAGAGAGAGAGAGAGAGAGAGAGAGAGAGAGTGGTTATGTGTGTGCGATGGATATATTCTCATATAAATTACTCAAATATGAAAATAACTCTGGCATTACACTATCAAAATTACACAAATTGAAATACTAAAGAGTAAATTTTTTCAATGAAATCGCCTCTGTATTCAACCACAGCTTCCAGATCCCTTAAGAAACTCCTGCGTCTTTTTTTGACTGTCTCCTTGTTTACGTTGGTGAATGCAGCCATAATCCTAGCATTCATTTCATCTTTGGTGTTACAAGGAGTTTTATTGGTATCTCGCTCAACTGCACCCCATACATAATAATCAAGGAGATTACAGTCTGGGGAGATAAATGGGTGAGGTGTGAGGCGGTCGCAGATATTGTCTAACAGCCATGATTGTGTCCTTCTGCTTGTGTGGCATGGTGCAGTGCCCTGTTAGTAGATGTAGTTTCTTCCAGCAGCCATCTTCTTGATCCAAGCCACCACTAACTCGTCAAGTCACTAGATGTAGGCCTCTGTGATTAGTCTGTGGCCCGGTGAGAAGATGAATGGAGACACAACGTCGCCATAAACTGTGATCACCCCAAAAGAACTTCGTAATCACCATTAGACTCATTCAGTTCTTTTCAAATCTTTTGCACTCTCCTCAGATTGACACCCAACCCCCCTGAAAATTTCGTATTGGAGCCTCCGACGCAAATCCCACGTAATCCAGCATGGCGTTTACAAATTTGTGGTGGGTGGATTTGTGTCCTGGCGCTTTTTTTCTCAGAGACGGTGAACAACTGATTCAATACAGTGCAGTCGACAAAATCAAAAACAAACAATGCGCATGCGCGAAGTTAAAAATAAGATGCCGAAATATTTACCCATTGCACTCTCTAAGTCCCTGTATACTTATACAGACACATGCATACATACCTAAATACATATATATATACAGAGAGAGAGAGAGGGAGAGAGAGAATTATGAAAATACACATGAATATAATTTTTATTTTAAATAATGCTTTTAATATTTATATTATTTTTGTTTATATTTATTTTTTTAAATAAATTTTTTTATTATAGAAGGTAACGCATTTAACAATTTACTTTTGATCTTTTTTAACATATTAAATAAATAGTAATATTTATTTTTAAAAATATTTTGAATATTTAACATATAAGAGAATCTCTATACATATATATTGGACTCTCCTATCATGAACTTATGTATGCTAACAGGGGCTATTGGGAAGTAATTCAGGTAAGTGAAAGACATTTTATTTGTGCTTTCTTAACTGCGGTACAAGTCCAGCCTTTCTGGAGGCGACAAAGCCACACTGACAGGTTAAATTTGTTGAAGCAGGATTCTGATGGCGTCTCTGCTTGAGTGCTTAACGAATCTGATCAATAAATCAATTTTGTCGCCTTTCACCTGCGCTGTCTTCGTGCCATATGTGATATAAAATGGGATGACAGGGTCAGGAATCGTGCAATACTGAAGAAATCTAACAACATCACAAGCACTGAAACCATTCTATCAAAGATACAATTTAGATGGGCTGGTCATGTTGTGAGAATGGTTAAGCATAGACTTTCAAAAAAAGTGCTGTATGGACAAACAACCAAACTCCAAGCGTTCAGTTAGACATTCCTGCTTACGCTACAAAGACAAATTGAAAGAAAACTTGAAACGTCTCATCTTTGATCTGAAAACCTGGGAAGTCTAAGCATCGAACCGAGTGGGGTAAGACATGTTTCTTTAAGTTAAAGGATTTTGAATACAGTGGACTGAATCACCGTGATCAGCTTCGTCAAGCTCTGACCCTACACAGCAAGCACCATATACAATGGCTAAGAGAACGACTGATCTGTATATGTCGATCTTTACTCTGTCGTTGGTGTTCCATAAACTATTTTTAAATTTACCGAATCATGTGCTGGCTTAGGTTATTCTGGATGGGATTTCTCCGATTCATTTTCCCATCAGAAGAGACTGTTGATCCAAAATATATGAACGCTTCAACAGTTTTTAATGCCGTAACATCAATGAATACGGAACAATTTGTGCGATGTATTGCCTGGTACTGGCTGGTACCTTAGCGATATTCAGTCACCACCCCCATGAGGGTGTCATGTAGCACAAGGCCTTTTTAACGTGGGCATTTCCGAGCCATTAGGCTCGGCCAAAAAAATAGCCCATTTGAACCCGTATAAACGGGTTCAGGGTCGAGCGCCTCCCGAAGGAGACTCCGCCCTTCGGCGTAGCCTCCTTCGGGTTCCTCCCGCCCGTAGGAAGAGATTTCAAACCAAGCAGTCGGTTCAAAAGTGAACTAATGACTGATTGGCTGGTACCTTAGCTCAGTCTTCTTTATGTTGATTGTGAGTCCAAATGATTTCCCCTTTTCAGAGAATTTATCAAGGATATTTTGAATGTCTTCTAGACTGTGTTCTATTAGAGCAGCAGCATCTGCAAAGAGAAAATCACGTATCAGCTGCAGACCAAGATTCGATTGAGCTTGAAAACGTTGCTGATTGTATAGACCTCCAATTTTTCTGAATTCAACATTGACTCTTTCACTTAAGTCAGAGAATGCTTTGTGAAGCATAGCGAAAAAATAAATCCAGAGGGAAGAGGATCAAGAACGAAAGCTTGCTTTTACCGTAGAAGACATTGCTTATTTCCTGACCTTACAGATGCTCTCATTCCTTCGTGGAAGGAGGGAATAATGTGAAGATTTTTTTTTTCTGGAGCACATAATTTTGACAAAACTTTCCAAACGGCATTTCGAGATACAATAGTTCCTTGTTTTGTTCTCGTTCTGTTTTTTGAACATACCGGAAGCAAAAGATCATATACACCGTTCATCTACCAGATCGAAAACCTCACTGCGTCTCTGGTAATGCCGATTCTGAGACAAATTCATTAAGCCTGTTCAGGATGATACGGAAAGGATTTTTCCAGTATCAGAAAAGAGATATTCCTCTATGGTTGTCATATTCACACCTGTCTCCTTTGCGCCTATACAAATGGACAATTAAAGCATCCTTATACTGCTGTGGTACTTCTCACTTTACCCACACAAGGTTGAAAAATTCACAAATTTTGCGTGTGAAAAGATTGGTGTCATTTCATTCTTCATTTTAGTCGAGGGCTTTTCCATTCGAAAGCTGTTTGATGGCTTTTTTGACCTGAAAGTTTGAAGGGATAGAAGAAAGATTTGTACAACAGGTCTCTGAGGAAAGATTGTTTATTACTTCAGCATAAAGAGACGAATCCTGATTTAGGACAGTGTAGGAATGTTCTGACCAGCGTTTGATAATGTGGATTTTGTCTGTCAAAAGAGTGATATCTGAAGAAAAGACTGGTGATAAACCACTGGAAATGGGAGCAAAAACACCCTTCAAGTTTTGGTAGAATGATTTGAAGTCAGGTCTGTCAGCAGCCTCCTGCAAAGGTATATAGCATTTGCTGTCCGCCGAATTTGATTGAGATTTCCATTATTTATACACCCGTTTCTTTGATAGGCGTGCTTAGTCTACCATCTAGACCAGATGACATCTATGCACGTTTTCTAGGGGAGATTTAATTTCAGGATCGTTTGAATCAAAACAATCTTGACTTTTTCACTGAACATACCCGAGTGTTTCATTTGCCGAGTCATCCAGTATGTTTTGTAAAGCAGACCATAGCGATTCAACTACATGATTTACATCAAGAGATGAAAGTTTTCAGTTACACAATGTTTAGAAAGAGTTTAATTCTTCCCAGTCTTTCAGCTTTGCCATGTCTACCTTCTTTGGAGTTTTTTGCTCGGTTGTTTATAACAGGTTTCTTCAAATACATTGCTGTATGTAAGCCAAAAAAAGAAAATTGTGATCTGACCAACATTGATCGATTCCTAGTGATCGCGTGAGGTTTATGTCGTGGAGATCACAACGGCAAACGATGATGTAGTCAATGAGATGGTCATTCCCTGATCTAGGATTTCGTCATGTAGTTTTGAAACTAGTTCGATGTTGGAAATTTGTGTTTGGGATTACAAGATCGAATTCACTGCAAAGAGATAGCAGCAATTCTCAATTAGAATTTGATTTACCGACGCTATATTTCCCGATGGCTTTAACCCAGGAGAGTGTGTCACGTCAATCACGACCATTGAAGACCACCATGAAATAAAGTTTGTCGCGAAATAAATAATGTCCGCCTTAGAAGTTCACCAATGTTGCAGTAAAAGGGCTCTTTTAACTCCTCACCTGAGCCCATGGTAGCAAAATAACAACTAATTAAAGTGGTATGCTTATTCTTACCGATAGGTAAGCAAAGAGACATTAGCCTGTGAGAAATACCAACTGGAAGAGATACCAGGCGTGACACAAGACCGTTTTAGTATTATTTTTTTTATGTCTCTTGGGGGCATTGGGATTAAGTAGTACCTTTGTTGTCTGCTGCACCTTATTTTTAAGGGTTCGGACAACATTATTCTTCATCCCTCCTCTAAATTTCGCACGTGTTAAAAGCGGGATAAATCACGTGAACAGTAATGTATGGACTGAACTACTAGGCGGATGATGTGCACAAGCTGATAACGGCTAGACAAGAGATTCAACGACAAAGTGTATACAGCAAAGGCAATCCGCATCACGGCTATATATATATATATATATATATATATATGTGTGTGTGTGTGTGTGTGTGTGTGTGGTTGTGTGTGTGTGTTATATTTATGTATGCTTTTTGTGGTGGGTGTAATAGACATACCCTTCGCATTTTGATGGATTACGAGCTAATAGTTGATTTTAGTTTAATAGAATGACTACAAGCACATCATATCAGCTTGTAGCTGGGAAGTCTTGTATATAATCAACCACAGTTTTTGGTGGAACTGATAACAGAAAAATTATACGTACAATACCATGGAAACTTCAAACAGGGCTTGAACTGAGTTCTTTCATTCTGAACTCAACCAACCAAGGTTAGAGTGTCAGTCTGGCCTATTAATAAAAGTATAACTGCATGTGAATAGAAGAAATTGGTTCATAACTTTTCCACCTATATTTACGTCTATGTATGTAGGAATCTTTGCGTGGACATAGAGACAAACAGACAGACAGATAGAAAGATAGGTAGGTAGGTAGGTAGATAGATAGATAGATAGATAGATAGATAGATAGATAGATTAGTAGGTAGGTACGTAGATAGATAATAGGTAGGTATTTATTCATATACATCATATTATCTTATGAAATTTATTGAATCAAAGTAAAAAAGAGAATGTATGCATAACGATTCTGCGTGTGAAAAGAAGAAATTGGTCCATACCTTTGCCACCTGTATTTACGTCTATGTATATATGAATCTTTGCGTAGATAGATAGATAGATAGATAGATAGATAAGTAGGTAGGTATTTATTCATATACATCATATTATCTTAAGAAATTTATTGAAGTCAAAGTAAAAAGAAAGAGAATGTAGGTATAAAGATTATGCTGTTAGTGTGTACCTGCCTTGAAAATCAGCATTTAAAATTCATTGTTTTTGTCCCACAACAGATATCTCGTAGCTAGATCACCCAGAAAAATTTCTCCTACTCAGGATGCGATCTTTCTTTACATGGTAATGTAGTCATCATATTCAGAAAATATTTGATCAACGTTAATCGATTTCTTTTAGTTTATGAGAAGTTAAAAATGTGTTTATCAGAACTAAAGAAAACAAAACATAAATTCTCGCAAGTACAAATACGAAGTTTCATGCTGTTTTCTTGCTTGTTGCTACGAGGCCCATTGTAGAACTGATGCTGAATTTCTTAACACAAGGGGGAAACTAATATATCTCAGTTTGAAAAAAAAAAAGAAAATTTCGGTTTTCTGCTAAAAGTTGCAGAGTATTCAAATGAACTGAGATAACAAATACATAAATAAGTTAAAAACAGATTTCGAAGCAGATTTGAGAAGAAAGTTTATAAAAAAAAATCAAATTCTGTCGGGGTTTTAGGGGAAAAAAAGTTCGAAAAATGAAAGAAAAAACAAGAAAATAAATATGAAATCTTAAAACCGAATCAAAAGCGAGACAGCATAAAGAAATGGACGATTTGCTGAGACTTTTTTTAAAAAAAAAATAATATTTGGCTCATCATCTTTCATATGAAGAAATATTTTTTTTTAATTACCAAAAATGACTTCTCTTTCACACCGAAAAAAATCGAATGTCTTCACCTTCACGATTTTCAGTTCAGTTACCTCTCCTCCCGCTTTCCGTTCTGCCTCTCTTTGAGACTATCCTCTTATCCAATCAGTTCCACGCAGACATTTTTTTCAGTATTGATTTCTGCTTTGAAACCAAATCTAATATCCTGCTCAATTTAACGTTAAATTAGACAGAAAAAAAAATTGCATGACGTAATGGTAAAAAAAGGTGTTTATTTGACGTTATGGTCAGTCACAATTACATTTTATTGGTCTTTAAATCTGATACTAATGACAATCAATGCCCCTGTAATGTTTATTTTTACTCAAACTGTCCCAGACTTCAACTGTTTTCTCTGTGTGCTTCATCGAAATTTCTCTTGGCAATATATATATATATATATATATATATATATATATATATATATATATAAATTATTGTTAATTTTTTTATAATGATTTCAATGAAACATTTTATATCGCTACACAAAAACTTCCATGTTTCAGTACTTAAGATGGTACTTCGTCAGACGATGGTAGATAACAAAGTAAGTATATTTTTAATTCTGACATTATGCCCCCTCTAACTTACAAAAAGAGGTAATTTTCTTTTTTTAAATTTTCGTAATAAATCCTGTTTATCATTAGTTATATTGTATGTGTAGGTATATCTTTATCTATAAAAAGCAGGATGTGTGTGTGTGTGTGTGTGTGTGTGTGTGTGTGTGTGTGTGTAACGAAAGCACGGCCGCAATTTGCGACGGATTTGCACCAAAATTTACATGCACATGCTCCAAGTTAGCGGGAAGGCCACGGCCGACTTTGCATTCCCCAACACTCATCGATAGTGGAAATAATCGATTTTTTCATATTTCTACCGCAGTTTTCATGTAGTTTGTGGCCATTTTCTACTGGCCAGAGTGAGAGCCTATAGCTGGCTGCCACGAATGGTCAGGAAGATTCTATTGGACAGCGTGAGAGCCAACAGCTGACTGACACGAATGTTAACTAGCATGCTAGCATGCAAAAATATCGATAGCTGCATTTGTCACAAGTGGGGAAAATTTAAATCTGCATGGCACTTTACTCCAATTGGCTCATTCACTTGCTTAAACTCAACGTTGATTCTGATTCTGCAGAACTGGTTTAGGTGTGAAAAAGTATTTGTTGTTAACATTCTTTATTCATTCATTTCCAGTTACGAATCCATTTTTAAAAGTGATCGTTTTGTGTTCATTTTATTTTGTTCTTTTTTCGTAACAGATTTAATGTTTAGTATAGAGCTTAGAAAAACTTCGCAGTATGAGATAGGCAAGAAGTAAGGCATGTAGCAACACCAGCACGGCAAAGGGCAGTCCTTTAAAGGCAAGGAAGGGCAAAAATATTTCAAGTCAAGTGATAGCGATTGCTGTATGAGTCGTACGATTTTTGAATGAAGTACGGGCAACGCCAGGCCTTTGCTGTTAGTATACATACATATATATATATATATATATATATATATATATATATATATATATATATATATATATATGTGTGTGTGTTTTTCTTAACGCGATGGCGATCATTGCTTATCGAAACATATCCTTTTCTTATTATCTGTGCATTGGCATGACTGCTTACGAAATATAGATAATTCCTTTAGTATGTCAACACTCCAAGTGTTTTAGTTACCTCTAATTTGGTCCGGTATTGAACTCACAATAATTTCATTCAAGACACGGAAGAAGGTCGGGGCTTACAACGGCAGAAACATCGTATTTCTATAAAGTTGATGACAATAGTCCAAACGATGTATATAGTGTAAATACGGTGAGTTCGGGCTAAATTTGACAGATGTTTTGATTGGTTTGGAATATCTGTAAGCCGTGAACGCTATTGTGAAACCTAATCACTACTTAATCATTACAGTTTTAGAGATGTCAAAGTTAACTAAGATGGACGAGAGGAAGCCACCTTAATATTGGAATTGGTTAATATGCATCATGATGATTTATTGCGAACATTAAAATGCTGCAATCATGACAACTGCTCAATGCACTTTTTAATACCGTGACAACAATATGACGTAAAATGGTGAGCTGAAACGGAGACTACGAGACTATGGCTTGTAGGAAAGATCATGGCAGACGTTGATTGTTTCTGCACATCAGTATTCATCCAAGAGTTGCAAGATAATATGTTGGAAGACCCAGGCAAGGAAAGGCTGGCTTCGCTACAGGAAATGGGTGTTGAAATTTTCACCAAGAAGATAGACTTTGAATGAGGACCTCCGCTATAAGTCATATATGATGTATAATGGTCATCTGATTACAGAAAATTTCGAAAAAAAACAAAGACAAAGAAACTCTTAAACAAAGTGAAACACCCTCTGGAAGCAGGGACAATCTGGTTCTTCTCTGATGGAAAGAATTTTTGTCAAGACCAGCTACACAACACTCAGAACAACAGACCGTTTGCCTACAATCCATATGGCGTTTCTCGTGTCATGAAGTACAAGTTTCCCCATACTGTGATGGTTTTGTGCTGTGTCTCCCGTGAGGGTGATGTCATGCTATCTCACATCTTTAAATAAATTCTCAGGCTCAATTCCGGTGTCTATGTTGAGTTACTGAACACCGAGGTAAAGCCTTGGTTGCAGAGGGTGTCTGCTGGAAGACCATATATGTGGAAACAATATTCAGGTCCCTGTCACACTTCCAAGAAAAGACGGAAGTTATTGTCGGATAGATTTTACGATTTCACCTACTCCCTAACCCCCATGATTGTCATCCTATGGATTATTATGTGTGTAGAGCGGCTCAGAATGAAACCAGCCGCACTGCTAGTAACACCATAGCTTAGCAGATCGACAGGATTAAGGCTGCATATGCCAGATTTCAGAGTCGGATCGCGGCCATGGTAGATGCTGAGGTTTTCTTCTTTGTGTGTATTTTTTTTTTAATTATTATCATAACCTTTCTATTCTTCCAATAAATAGATTGCTGGCTTCGATATTCAGTTTGCTTTTCTTTTGTAAAAATAAACTGTCAAATTTAGCCCGACAAACCAGTAATTAAAATATCACATCATACACATATAGATATACAGGGTGTTTCAAAAAATTTGATATCCTTCGAGATGTAAATATCACAGAAAGTACATGATTAAGGCAAATGAAATTAATAAGTATTAATGTTGAAGATCATAAGATTTATTCTTCCAAATCTGAATGAGAAATTCAAAAGCATGTGGATTATGTGAACGATTTAACAAATGTTCAATATGCGAACCGCCTGAGACACGGCATTTTTATACCTGTAAAGAAAAAGATTAAAGATTAAAGAAGATAAAAATACAAATAAGAAAAACACAAAAACATAAAGACATAAAAACATAAAACAAACATTAAACATAAAGATACTATTAAAATTTGAAGTCATTTTGAAGGAGATCTAACAAAGTTATTAGATTGCGAAATGATATTAAATTTTTTGAAACACCCTGTATATAAATAATGCTGTTATAATAGCTTCTTCTTCTTCTTCTTCTTCTTCTTCTTTCTTGCTATTTCAGGAGATGGGAGATCATGGCTCTCCACAACATCATATCCTTTATAGCACTTTGTAAAATGAATCTGTTTGCCATCAGTTCACACAGTTTTCCGCACAAGCTCGTCAAATAGGCTTACCTCTACCTTCCCCTTTCATTATGCCATGAGAGTGTCATATTCTACAAGGCATCCGTCCTCATTTATGCAACCAGACATTTCAGCTCTCTCCTTCTAATTATGAATGTCGCAAACCTCTCACTACTCTATCGCTATTTCTATAAAATATACCCAGAGGAACAACGTTCCTTCATTCTACCAGTTATAACGGCTAGGACACGCCATGCTAGACACATTTTAGCGAACCACACGAATTCCCTCCGTATTCCACTGGTGAGAAGTTCCACTCAAACAGCTTCTTCCCGCAAAAAAACTGCCCTGTGGAACTGACTCCTAACAGGACCTTTTCACAATCTTTACAATTTTCGCCTGTTCAGTGCCTGATATTTTACAGTATTTTAACACACTTTTTCTTTGCTTTTAACGACATTTTGTTTTTAATATCTTGCTTAGCTTTTAGAATGGACATTTTGCTATTCCAATGCGCCTTCGGATTTCGGTTTCATATTTTCAGTCATCTAAATAAACGCTTCCCAGATATTTCTGAACTTACTCGATTTTGACATTTTCTCGTTACATTCACTGATATGTAAATACCGTCGGCAAGCGTGTGAATCCATTTCTTTTCTCATCCAACTAGGGTGTTAATTAGTACAACTTGTATCTGGAAGAATTGTTGTTAACCTCAAGGAATTGTTATGTTAGTATTATCTAGCAAAACAAGCAAAAATATTTATAATACTTACAATCGAAAAATGTTACGGTTTTTAATAAGCCACTGATCAATCAAACCCACTTTTTTAAACGAAGAAACTGAATAACATGCAAGAAACTGGTAAAAATAGAAACAACAAACTGGATATATTTATACACATTCATTCATCATCTATCTATCTATCTATCTATCTATCTATCTCGGTCCATTCATATTTGTCTCTGTGAGTCTATTCTATTCATCTATCTATCTATCTATCTATCTATCTATCTATCTATTCATCTATCTATCTCGGTCCATTCATATATTGTCTCTGTGAGTCTATTCATATATATATATCTATCATCTATCTATCTATCTATCTATCTATCTATCGGTCTATCTCGGTCCATTCATATATTGTCTCTGAGTCTATTCATATCTATCTATCTATCTATCTATCTCTCTCTCTCTATATATATATATATATATATATATATATATATATATATATATATATATATATATATATATATATATATATGCCCCCCAAAAAAAAAAAAGTAAAAAGTACACTTTTAATTATTAATAGTGTATAATACATTACTGTGATGTGAGAAATTATATGGATAACAATATGCAAAACAGATGGATTGTAAGAAGAGGGACAGTTGAATACCCACCTAGATCATCAGATTTCATACCCTTGGATTTCTTTTTGTGGGGGTTTCTAAAAGTTTACAGCAGGAAACCTGAAACATTTGCTGAAATGAAAGTAGAAATTGAAGAAGAATACGCTCAGATACTAGAGAAAATGATACTGGAGGTTTATAGGTCTATTTCTTAAAGATATGAAAAGTTTTTGGAACAGAAGGGCAACCAATTTGAGCACTTGATGTGAACTCATCATTATATGAACGTTCTGCCATTGCCCCAAGTAGTTTTTATCGTACTAAAGTTAATTTTCTGTTTTATTGTATATTTTGTTTCCTCAAATTGCTATATATATAAATTATATATATATATATATATATATATATATATATATATATATAATCTTTATCTTCAAGCAAAACGATTGAAATAAAAAGATGCAGAAAGTTAGACAAGAAAATGAAACATCGACGATAGAAAAAAGAAAAAAAAGCGGAAAACTAAAGAGAAGATAAGAAGAAGATAGAAGAGTAAAAAAAATGACAAAAACTCAAACAGAAAAGATTTTAAAATGAAAGTAAAATCTAAAAACCAAAAAATGGCAAATAATCGAAGAATGTAAGGCGATACGAAATAAAAGAAAAAGAAAGAAAAAAAAATCAAAGAAAAAATAGAGAGTAACAAAACGCAAAATTAAAATCGTAGAAAGAGTGATTAAAAAAACACAGAAAACAAAGGAAAGAAGAAAAAAGTAAAATAAATATGAATGCAAAGGAAATAAATTCGAAGAAAAAAGTGGAAAAAAGGAAGAACAATAAAGAAAAGATTATAGAGTTCTGTTCGATAAAAGTGACTCACCTGAATTTTTTTACTTAAAAAAAATTTCGGCTATTCTTTTTGCGGTCAAACTAATTTTAATCTTACTAATATAAAGACCCCTTCCCGACCACCTAGTAAAAAAAGTTTACTCACCCTAAGGTATTCTATTGATAATTATAATTTTAGATATAAATGAGATTTAGGGAAAAACACTGTGCAAAAAAAGTGACTCACTTATTTCCTGCAACTAATAATCTATAGAAACATAACCGAACAGCTTTAAATAAAGAATAATAGAGGTATACTTATTTATAATAGGTAATATAGTTCGAAATATTTAATAATCTATGGGTCTTTCTTTATTTTGAATAACCTTTTCAAACCTTTTTGGCATTGACTTGATTAGGTTCTAGCAAATCTCATCTCCAAGCATTGAATTCCATTCGGATATGAAATTCCCAATCAAATTCTTTTATTGCTCAACTGCTTTCTCGAGGGCCTGTAATTTATAATGTTCCATAAGTTTTCTATTGGGTTGAGGTCAGGAGATTGGGGCAGCCATGTCATAACACTCACCTGCTTCTCATCAAAGTATTCCTTCATCATTTTTGATTTGTGACAGGGAGCATTATCCTGCATAAAAATGAGCTTGGTGGGGTCGCACCCTTTCAGCCAAAGGGAACAGACAAGCCTCTAAAATTATTTTGTACTGCTCGCTCCTGAGGTTCTTTTCAATAGGTTTTAAGAAACCAATTCCATGAAAAGAAAAGCATCCCCAGAACATTATACTGAACGGATTTTTGACAGTACTTACTGCTAAATTTAAAAAGCTTTCAAAGCTTCTTCATCGGATTTTAGATTGTTTATCCTTTGAATTTAGTTCAATTTTTGTTTCATCGGAGAAGAGAAAATTTAGTAAAAAAAAATCAGGTGAGTCACTTTTATCGAACAGCACTGTATATCTATGAAAATAAATTGTTCTGTTATGAATAATCAAGAGTGGGGTGCCCTTGCTTTGTTACTCTCCTCTCTGAGAGAGCTATCTCAGTTTACTGGGACTATAAAAGGTCACTATATGCGATCCTTGTATTTTCTGTTAAATAAAGCTTTCTTAAAACCTACACCTGTGTACTTTTGTCATTACATGAACAAATAAACAAAACTAGAAAAGAAGGAAAATTAAGCAGAAGGAAAGAAAAGATGATAACATATAAGACAGAAAAGATGCAGATAAAAAAAGGACAAAGACAAATAAGAAGGAAAAACCAATCGAAAATAGAAGAAAGAAAAATGGAACAAAATGCAACATAAAGTCAAGAAAAAATATGGAGAATAAGAAGAGAAATTCAGAGAAAATAAAATAGAAAATCAAAATTAAGAAAAGCCGATGATATCAAAGAAATAAGAAGGAATGAAAAACCGAATAAAACAAATAAACTTGCAAAGAATGATTCGAGGAAAAAAGATCGGTACTAAATAAATGAAAAGAAAAAGAAAAGGAGAGAAAATCCGAAAGAAAATCTTAAAAAAGGAACAAAAAAACGAATGAAAGAGCGAAATAATATTAAACTCTCTTTGAGCGGACATCGGAATGTGATAATCAAAACTCATAGTGAGATTTATAACCAAAATAAAGAAGTGAACGTTGAAATATACGTCAAATTTGCAGAAATAACATAAAATTGATCAGCGTGAGAATTGCAGCTCTGCGTAATTTTCTAAAAACATCTCTTCACATAAGTCGGCACGCGCTCGCTGAGGAGAAATATTCGAGAGAGGATCTCGTTGCTGAACGATGCGGTCTTCCCAACAGATGCAAAGAATTCATCGGAGTTTGTTTGCTGGAACGACGATACAAAGTCCATGTTTCATAAACGTACTGAAGTGTGGAGAGTACCAGAGCCCAAAAGAGCAAGATTTTGGTTCTTTTTTTGATAGGAAATAGGACAAGAAATTCGGGATTCGTTAACAACAGGGTTGATGTTGGTCAGTGTCTTGAAGTGTCGTTTTGGGCCCCTGTGTAGCCTCCTATCGCTGGCGAATTCTCCAAACATTATGATACGTGTGTATCGAGTAAGACGCATTCTGGACACGTGACCCGCCAGGCGAAGGTGATGTTGAAAGATGGTATTCTCTAGGCTGAGGAGAAATGTCCGAGACAGGATCTCGTTGTTGACGACGCGGTCTTCGCAATAGATGCAATGGATTATTTAGAGCTTTGTTTACTAGAACAGCTCCAGCTGTTTCATGTCCCGACGATACAAAGTCCGTGTTTCATAAACGTCCAGAAGGGCGGACAGTACCACAGCCGGGAAGACCAAGATTTTGGTTCTTATTGTGATAGGAAATAGGACAAGAAATTGGGGATTCGTTAACGGCATTATCAATAGGGTTGATGTTGGTCAGTGTCATGGATGTCTTCAACTGATCCTCGAAGCGTCGTTTTGGGCCTCTGTGTAGCATCTTGTCGCTGGCGAATTCTCCAAACATTATGATACGTGGGAGTCGAGTCAGACCTATTCTGAACACGTGACCCGCTAGGCGAGGGCCATGTTGAAAGATGGTAGCCTCGATGCTGTAGAATAATCTCCGAGAGAGGACTTCATTGTTGGTAATGCAGTCTCCCAACTGATTCGAAGGATTCTTCAGAAATTCATTTGCTTGAACCGTCCAAGAAGCTTGATATCCCGACCATAGAAAGTCCAGGCCTCGCAAGTGTACGGAAGGGTGGAGAGGACTACAGACCGAGAGAGCATGATTTTGTGTTTTATAGTAAGGCCGTAATTGCCGAAGACCCGATGGGAGTGTGTTCCGTATATCTCATTCAGTTGTCAAGATCTCTCTCTCTCTCTCTCGCAGGTGACATTATTCGAGAGTAAAGATAGGGAAATTATTCGACGACCTCTACTCTTTGTCCTTCGATGTTGATGCTGACGTCCGCTGTTTCTTTCCTGGAGCCGGCTGGATGAGTATCTAATGTCTTTTTTATATTGACCAGCATCCCGAATGATTTGTAGGCCTCATTATACAGATTTGCCGTTCTCTGGAGGTTGATCATAGTCATAGTTGTGTTACCTCCAGTATAAATGAATTCTCGCTTACGGGTGTTGGTATTGTTTATGCGAGAACGGAGTCAGGCGAGGCTGAAAAAAAAACGTAAAAACCAAAAATGAAATCGTTTATAAAGAACTATACTCAAATAATCAATCAGTACCTCAAAGAAACCATCTTGTTTAATTTCACTTTGCTTATTCCCTCCCACAACTTAACACGTCTTAAATGTCGACAAATAATATCTTCCATTTTCTGCGTCTTTCTTTCTATAAGCGTTTATCTCTTTAAATGAGTTGCAGGAACCAATTCTTTGAATTACGAGGAGAATTATAGAATCCTCTTTTTTATCTTCATATCGAGACAATAAAACTGGAAGTGACCTATGAGAGTAAAATTTTGAAAGACGTCTAGATGGAACATATACAAATCTACTTAGAAAACAGAATAGAACATACAGCTCTTAATATAATTTACGGTGACCTGAGACTAATCTTAAGCTCAAACAGAAACAATTACAGTTTGACAGCCACTGACACCGAGCGGACGGATAAATCGTCCCATCCCTACTTTTATTGCATCATTATGGAAGTGTCTTCTCACGAAAATCTCTGAAACATAATCTATTATATTCAATGCCAAAAAAGGCTCACAAAATATTCCATATTAGAAATATGGCCCGTCTTAACAAATCCAATGAATAAAAAAATTATATTGTCCTAACAACTAACTCTATCACATCTACAATTGAAAATAAGTTATCTAAACTCAACATATTTTTTTACCTCTACATCTAAAACAATAAAAGATTTACTCAATGCTAAACAATAAAATAAGCTAAAACATGAAAGAAAATTTGCTCAATCGTCTGTAATATTTGTCACAAAAATATATAGGAGACACTTCAATGGATGTACATAGAAAATTATATGAACGTAAAAGGTATATTTTACTAAACAATAAATGAAATGCATCGGTTGCCAACCCTAACTAGAAGGATCACCATTTTGACATAAAAATGCTACACTGATCAAAGGAGAAACAATTCATTACGACGAAAATATCTAGAGAGTTCACAGTAAATTCGCGCCGTGTTTCTTGCTGGCATAACATCTATTATCTTAGTGTGGGATATCTAATAATAAAAGTGATGGAAACAAAAACAAAAAGATTCTTAACGAAATCTGTTACATAAAGAAAGTCACACCATCATGAGAAATTTAGTGCGATAAAGTGATAAGGACGAAACGCCTAACAAGAAAACATTTTCCACTTAGCCATCTCTCTCTCTCTGTCTGTCTGTCAGTCTGTCTGTCTGTCTCACTCTCTCTCTCCCTCTCTCTCTCCTCTCTCTCTCTCTCTCTCTCTCTCTATATATATATATATATATATATATATATATATATGTGTGTGTGTGTGTGTGTGTGTGTGTCGAAAAAAGCAATAGTAACATAATGTGGTATACGAGCTAATCCAGAAGAGTGGCTGATTTAAAATCCAACAGACGCCAGCCGGACTAACAAACACACACATACACACACACACACACACACACATGGCATATATATATATATATATATATATATATATATATATATATATATATATATATATCGTCTTGCTGTTTTCCTGTTTAGCGAAATAATTGCGCCCTGAAGATGACAATTGTCGAAAGTACTAATCTCGTCAACTCAAGAAACAGAATAGATAGATAGATAGATAGATAGATAAAAGCGGAATGACATAGATATCGATCGACTGAAATAGATAGAAACAGAATTAGATAGACAAATGGAAACAGAGTGACATAGATAGATAGATAGTTAGATAGATAGATAGATAGAAAGAAAATATACGTCATCATTCGAAATACTAGTGTGCGTAGACTGCGATAATTTCGGGAACTGCGTGGTGTAATGTTTTCTCGCTGTCATCATTTGAAATCTATGCTATCATCCGAGCTTGAAACCCGAGTTGATGTGCCGCTGTCAAACACATAATGATTTCAACCGTCAAGAGGAAGTAAAGCCGGAAAATATATATGGAAAGTGCGTACGAGTGAATGAAGCTGGCTGCGCCGTCTCATTTCGGCTCATTAAACACCTCGATTTTCAAACACTTATGAATCATTTAACTCGCGTCGCTTGACTCATTATCACTTCTTCCTTCTTCTTCCTTTTTTTTTTATTTTTCTCTATCCCCCAACGCCCCTCCTCCCTTCTTCCTCCGAGGAAAATCTTTCTCGTTAATCTCAATTAAATTGTTTCCATTTATTCCTTTGCAATATTCTTCGCGGGTCAGGACCCACGCTGTAATTCCTACCATTGGGAGCCACTAATTACTAAGTTCTCTGTGTATAATCGATACAGCTTTTAAACGGTGTATTTGTATTTCGACCTTTATGTTCCATTTGTTCCCGCCATTCGTTTCAGACTTTGGCGTTTACTTTATTCGATTCTGTTATACAAGGAATGATGGAATGTGTCTACTTTAAATCTCTCCATTACAAATTTTCTCATTCAATCATTGTACGGCATAACATCTATTATATATATATATATATATATATATATATATATATATATATATATATACTCTGCTTTCTCAAAAATGGCTCATAGCCCATTAATCGAACTATCCAGAATAATCAAAACCAATAAAGCGAGATGAGACTTCTTAACGAAATTATTTTTCTGTTCCATTTTTAATCCCGCACGATTTTTTGTTTTTTCAGAAGAGTAATTATCCTCTGTTGTGCTTTCTAATATGTTCACATACCCAAGTTTCATTTGTGTGTATTTCTTCTTCTTCTTCTTCTTCTTCTTCTTCTTCTTCTTCCTCCTCCTCCTCCTCCTCCTTTGCTTCTTCTTCTTCGTCTTCCTCCTCCTTCGCTTCTTCTTCTTACTCCTTCTCCACCTCGGCCTCTTCTTCTTCTTCTTCTTCTTCCTCCTCATCCGCTTCTTTTTCTTACTCCTTCTCCACCTCCTTTGTTTCTTCTTCTTCCTCCACCTTTGCTTCTTGTTGTTCTTCTTCCTCCTCCTCCATATACGCTTCTTCTTCTTCTTCTTCTTCTTTTTCCTCCTCCTTTGCTTTTTCTTCTTCTTCGTCTTCCTCCTCCTCCACCTATGCTTCTTCTTCTTCTTCTTCCGCTTCTTCTTCGTCTTCCTCCTCCTCCACCTATGCTTCTTCTTCTTCTTCTTCCGCTTCTTCTTCTTCTTCCTCCTCCTTTGCTTCTTCTTCTTCCTCCTCCTCCTCCTCATTTGCTTCTTCTTCCTCCTCCTCCTCCCTTTCTTCTTCTTCTTCTTCTTCTTTTTCTTCTTCTTCTTCTTCTTCTTTATGTCCAGTGTTCCTTCGTGACAGGTGGGATCAGAAAGGTTACGCGCTGCTTTCCTCGGTTCCCTCCCTTGCTTTCAATATGTCTTGTGAGTGTCAAATTTTCTAAATCCTCATTATGTACTAAATAAATTTCAACTGTCTCTTTCTGATGCTACGTATAAGTATTTTTGTTTCCATTTTATCCAAAACTTCTTCCTTGTTCATTTGTTTATGATATTCCCCCAATGCTTCTGCAGAACCATATTTCCGTTGCCTCAAATATTTTTTTCATCATCTGTGATATAGGAGGATTGATATTACATAACAGTTTCATCGCTCCGTCCTTTTTTTCCCCTGTTTCTTAAGTATTTGCTCAACTTTTAGAAGGCATCTTTCGCTACCCAAAAACATCTTCAGATTTCGGTGTCGTATTTTCTTTCCTCTGTTAAAACACTTTGCAGATATTTAAAGTTTTGTAATATAATGTTGATATCTCCATCTTAGCAATTTGTCCCTTCGGCCTATTTCTTTTGCTGAGAACGAGAAATTATGTCTTCTTATAAATGACATTTGTATTTGCTGTGCATTCCGAGATGAAATTCGGTCTCCAATGAATGACAAACGCAGGAATGAAATATAACAAATAAATGTATTTACAGAATAATACAATGGGCAATACTGTTAGTAAATCCATAAACACGGTTAGTAGCAATAATATATATATATATATATATATATATATATATATATATATATATATATATTATTTGAAGATTTTGAATCGGTCTGCATAGGATTAAGGAAACCTTCTCTCTGCCGGCAGAAAGAATTTGTAAAGTCTCTTAATCTGTTGGGGGATATTTTATTTTAACTTTCCTCGCTAATTTATTTACACGATTATTTCCTCCCTCGTTACAAATATATACACTTGTTTGTTATTTTAGTGTGTTTCCCCCCTCTTTTTTGCTCTTCATTGTCGTTAATATTCTTTTCGTTGATCCAACGATTGTCTTCTGATGAGATGTTGGCTGAAAGGGCCCTAGAGACTTTTAAAATTAAAATCAATACATTCCTTGTTTTTAAAACTATATATAAATTTTGTACCTCCAAACATTTGTTTATATATATATATATATATATATATATATATATATATATATATACAGTCTCGAAGTAGTACTTCCTTAGAGTCTATGTGCTTGTAACTGTGACTTCTACAAGCGGTTACCTCACACTATTACTCTACCTCCAACTCACAATCTCTGCTCACTCTCTACTCTGACTGATTCTAGGTATTTAAGGGCAGCAGTCCACGTACACAACTGGTAGAGGCCACTTGTATGAAAAGGGGGTGGACCCCATAACAATACTGTTCTCGATTTCTTTTACTACCTTATGTAGGAGTTCCACTTTTTCTGTCTCTGCCATCAACACCTTGTTTTCAGCCTATGTAATGTCCCTATAGTTGCCACCATTAATGTATCATGGTAGGACTTCTAATTCTTTCAGAATTGTTTCACTGTATATGTTGAATAAGTCAAAGACACATATTTCTATTTTGTCTGCTTCCTGAATTCAGTGTTGAATTACAGTACTCGATACAACAGTAGAGCATAATATAAGTTTAAATATATATGTGACGTCGTCCCCCGGTCGCAGCGCCGACTGTGTCGTTCTATCCTGATCTACCACGGCGCCAGTTGTGACGTCTCCAAACAGCACCAATTGTGACGTCTTCGCCGTGGCGTCAGCTGTTCGCTCCTCGCTGCTCCGTCCGGGTGTCGCTGCTCCAAACGTGACGTTCAAACCCTTTGGTGATTCGGGTAGGTATCTGGTTAGATTGATACCAGCCTCGCCGTTCCCAACCTGCTTCCAACGCCTGGTTACCAGGGTAACTGCACTGATCTCCAGTCTGCCTACCCACGTTGTGAATTGATCTTAGACAGACGAGATCAAACAGGGTTAGGGCCGTAATGCAAGCTGAGTTCAACGGGGGTGATAACACACAATTATGTATAAAAGAAAATAAAATGAAAACTCACAAAGTCCAAAGTATCAAAGAAAAAGGTAACAAACTTTTTATGTCTATTTGTTCGGTACATAGGACTATATCTACTTCCCGACCCGTTCTGTGGATTGTGACACGACGCTTTCGATAGGCAAACTTTAAGGCTTCAAGTTGTCTACTCTCTAAGAAATTTGTGTTTCGGTGTGTCTTTGGACGAAAGTCGAAAAACTTATTTCTGTGGTCTGATTCTAAGTCGCTCTTCAAACTACTTCTTCTTGGTTGAAGAAGAGTCCAAAAGTGTGCGTGAATCTTGGTCAGCTATCTTGATGCGGTTTCAACACTGGTCGCTCATCTCTGCTTGTCGTCCAAGGCTCAAAACTTCTCGCCAGGGTCCGCGGCTGAACGTTTGAGTCTGAATTACTGGGCACTCATCTCCTTCCTCTCTCCAGAGTCTGAACTAACTCTGCACTCAGGCCAAACGAACTGGCCTCTTCTGCCGCTTGGTGCGAACGAACTGATTTCTGTCGGTTGGGGTCTCGCTTTTATTGACGGCGTCAAAACTGGGGTGGGTCTGTCGGCGCCAGGGGTTCTTCGATAATTCTAAATACGTATCCACCCTTCTTATTTCTGGTTAGGGATTTTTCACTCTTTTCCATTTTCGGTAACTTTCCTCTCACTCCCACTCTCTTACTGTGCTTCTGGGAGGCGTGCACTAACTTTCCCACTTCTTCGTATCGGCTCCTCACACTTACACTCTGATAGAGGCGTCGACTGATTTTCTTCGTGCGTCACGTGACCGCTCCCGGCCAATGAGGTCCTGGTCGGGTATCTTTCCTCCTCCTTCGTGCGTCATGTGATCCACTTGGCCAATGACGTCTTAGTCTGGTATCTTTCCTCCTCCTTCGTGCGTCATGTGATCCACTTGGCCAATGACGTCTTAGTCGGGCGTGAACAATCCGTGGCTTTGTTTTGGGAAAGAAATACCTTGCTTAACAAAAAAAAAAAAATAATTAAATCGCCCTTATCATGAGCGGCCGAGATGACACTCTCGGCTTTAACACGTGGTATTTGTCAAGCAGTTTATCGCTAATTGGACATGATCTAAGAAAGAAATTTTCCTCGCCTAGCAAAATAAAGATATTTCATTTTCCTTCCAGCCCATGGGTTGATAACAAAAATCTTTATTATCACAGGGCAAGCGTTTATTCTGTCAAAAGAAAGAAAATTTTAGTCAGTGAAAACTTCTTGTGTGGGATTTGTTTAACACAGGGAAGACTGTCTGTGTTTCATCAATGTTCAACAATGGATTTCTTCTTTTGGGTGACATTCAATTGATAACAAAATTCCATTTTTCGTGGATACGCAGAAATCGGTCAATGCTTGTTCGTAGTTGACCTAGATATTTTCGACATCTGCTACCTATCAACTATAACCTTTTTCCTCCTCATTTCCGTCTCTTAAGCCGTGTGTGTGTGTGTTCGCCTATGACCCGTTTCGTATTATTTTTTCTTTCTTTCTTCTTCGTTTTCTCTTTCTTTCTCCCAAATCGCTTGAATGTAAAGAAAGAATTATTCTTAAAACCTAAAATATTTCTCGGCCTTAAATAATTATCAAATGGTTGATAAACTGTAAAAAGCAAATCATATATCTATGAATATTTCTTTTCAAATCGTCAGGATGCATGGTGCCACACACACACACACACACACACACACACACATATATATATATATATATATATATATATATATATATATATAATCATCGCAGCACCGAAAAAAATCTCGTTTCAAAACTGAAATCTAAATTCAACCATACAAATTTAAACTTAAAATACAAAGGTTCCTTCCATTAACAAGTGAAGCTAAGAATCTTAGCATCGCTTGATAATGAATTTTAATTTCATTTTGTATGATTGAGTTCAAGTTGAAGTTTCAGTTTTGAAAAATGAGAATTTCGATGTTGCGATGGTTATATATTAGAAATAAAAACAATTATAACACACACACACACACACACACACACACACATATATATATATATATATATATATATATATAAATATATATATATATTCAACATGATTATATATGCATGTTGTAACAACAATAACTATTTTGGCTCAACACTTCTGATGTCTTATGAAGTGATGATGTTGATTGTTGATTGATTTTGTGGTGATGTAATAACATGCATATGTTATAAGTTTGGATAAATATTCTTTGCTCTACACTATATTGAGCATCCTTTTAAGATTAGTGTTTTGGGTTATCTGAATTTCATTCCATCTGTACCATCCCTGTACTTGGGTATATATATATATATATATATATATATATATATATATATATATATAGAGAGAGAGAGAGAGAGGTATATTATGTGTATTTCCATTTTCATCCACTCAAATTCAAAGATCAATTTCTTAATTTTGTTGTTAAACGCATTAAGGAAGAATCCATAGTTATTTTATTACTTGAAACGTTATTTTTTCATGGATACTCGTATTTTATATAGGCGACCTCTTTTTATATGTGTATTAAATGTGTTATTTTACATTTTTTATAATGTTCTGTCTTATAATTTCTCACGTAATCTGTCATCAGTACTCTGCGTGTGTGTGTTTTTTTTTCTCTTTATCTTTTTCAGTTTTATAAGTATCTAGTCGACGCATCAAACTTTCCTTCGATCGACTTGATTTCATCAACCTGAACTTGCGAAACTATAAACGAATCGTGAGCATGAAAACTTTCCTATTTGAAGCATGTCTCGCACAACACACATCATGAAACTATAGCTTTCCTTTCATCTTTTATCATGATATCAATGACGAACGTCATGCATTTATCGATTACTTTCTTGTCATTCGCCGCCATTTTTTTCTTCTCTGACGTCTTACAAATCCTCAGATTGGAAAGACTCATTTGACGGTATACTCATAGCTTTAATTTAAACTGCTGATTAATTTGGCTTAAAGGACGGACTTTCGCGTTAAATTGTAAATATCCTAAGGATGTTTCATTTTTAAATTTCCAACTTAAAAATGAATACGACGTCTATGAAACATGGGTATCCAATAGAAAGAGCGTGTGAGTTACAGATCATTCGCATTAATAAATAACAAATACATTATGTATTTAGACATGAACGAACGGGGCCGTCTATGAGATCCTGGAGTCGGGATTCTAAAGGTAACGTCAATCAGCTAAGTGACAAACTTTCTACTGATATATATATATATATATATATATATATATATATATATATATATATATACCTGAAGAGCCTAGCAAACCTACCTAGAGGCAGCTTTACGCTGACGATCCGTTTAGGTGAAACCTAGGTAGGTTTACCTGGCTCTTTAGGTTTTTATTAGGTTTGCTCTATTTCGTGTATTGAGCACTTTACGTAGTTGCTTTTACTCGTTTTGGAGGTTTTTTTCTTTGGACTCTGAACTTGAAATATGGACGATTGTTTTCGCCTTAGTTTCATGTTCTTTTCTTTTTTTTAATTCCTCATTTTTCTTTGGGTACTAGTTTCTTCTACTACAAGCCGAAATACCTAAGTTTTTTTCAAGCGAGGACCACCATTCATATATATATATATATATATATATATATATATATATATATATATATATATATATATATATATATAGGTCACTTTTAGGGTGACCAACTTCTGGCAACTAATGTGATCTAGATCTAACAACGCAATGGTGTAAAATCTGGCCGGTCACATCCGGTACCTAAAATCTTAAACAATCCCAAACAAGTAAGGTTCCATTATCACCGAACAGACCAGGACGTTTCGTCTATCGCAGTGAACGGGTGACCTCTGAAGGAGACGCCATGTCTTGATCACCTACTTACCCCAGACCTATATACCATACATCGCTAAAGATGATGAAAAGTTGGTCAATTCCCTGTACTACTCCAGTAATTACGTAACTCCTACAGTAATCCTTTACCTTTACAAGTGTCAGATCGGACCGAAAATGGTATACTGTTCTCTTATTTGGGCTCGAACAGCCTAGCCTTCTTTTTCAAGTATTGATATAGTCCAAAGCATCTACCCGCGCGGCAATGTGGGTGATTAGTTATCTTTATCCTATAATCCCTAAATTCCTAATGGAAAATCTTCAGATGAGATACATTCCTTAGTTTCACCACATCACAGTTAGGACCCAACAGGTCACGTAGATGTTTTTTTTTTTTAAAAAAAAAACTTTACGGCAAGCAAGTCGTTGATGCCAACAATATGCTCGTTGTTACTAGCAGTGAAAGAAAATGAGAAGACATTAGTGAAGAGAAAGTACAATAGAACAATAGGCTCCAGGAAGACAAAAGATGGCGATTGACGTTAGATTTAAATTTGTCAAGAAACAAGAGTTCAGTATATATTTCTGCATGGAAGAAGTATAAGGAAATAAACTTTTAGATTATACCTTACTGTTATATCTCTCGAATTGAACAGTATAGCGATGGGACCTAATTGGCAAACTAGTATCACGCTTCAATTCATGCAGTCCAGGTAATAAGAAGGAAAGCTCAGCCGAACAATTTCTATGAAAATATTTATAAAAAAGATATACACGTCACTGCGGTGGGAAGCTGACTGAAGTCAAGATGCCAGGGAAGGATCATTTTCATTACAAATCATTACTTGGTTGTTGTCGAAAATTTCGAGATACAACAAGAGAACCAGAACATATATGGTAACAATATTCCATTCGAATGGTAAATTTATAAATGTGTAAGGTGGATTCTGACCATAAAAATTCGTAGCTGCAGAACATTCAATTGATTCAACAGAATCACTCAACTATCAGTAGAAAACGTGAGACCAAGAAGGATCAATGGGGTCAGTGTCGACTATGAACCTCTGGGATGATTAAAAGATAGCAGTTTCGTTTTCGAGGTGAAAAAATTTACACGCCATCTTTTGTCTCAGTTGAAAAATGATTGAAAATGATTTTAGAGAGCAGCTGCCAGTTTTACATTGTCTGGCATATTGGACTTACTATTAAGATAAATAGTAAGTAAATAATTGTGTCGACAGTATACATACCCAGCTAGGAATTGATAACATCATGAAGTCGTTGTTAAAGGTACGAAATAAATTAGTTTCAAAGCTAGATCCCTAAGGAACCCCGCATTAATGGGCAATGATCTAGAATGGTAGCCATTCAACGCGATCTTCATTACCCTAAGAACCAGAGATTTAAGTCAAATATTCGGTCATAGATACCATAGCGATTGCGTTAGTGGAGATGTCCACTATGTCAAATGCCGTCAAACGCCTTGTAAAGCAACAACATTCCAGAAATAACCGCTAACATTTCGCGGCTTCATCCAGAGAAGCGAAAGCCATAATCTCTATCTATAAAAGGCTGTGTGTGTGTGTGTGTGTGTGTGTGTGTGTGTGTGTAACGAATGCACGGCTGCAATTTTCGACGGATTTGCACCAAAATTTACATGCACATGTTCCAAGTTAGTGGGAAGTTCAAGACCGACTTTGCATTTCCCAACCCCCATCGATAGTAGAAATAATCGATTTTTCGTGCTTCTACGGCAATTTTCATGTAGTATGAGGCCATTTTCTACTGGCCAGAGTGAGAGCCAATAGCTGGCTGCCAAGAATAGACAGGAAGATTCTACTGGCCAGCGTGAGAGCCAACAGCTGACTGACACGAATGTTAACTAGCTTGCTAGCATGCAAAAATAATCGATAGATGCATTCGTCACAAGTGGGAAAAATTTAAATCTGCATGGCAGTTTAATCCAATTGGCTCATTCGCTTGCTTAAACTCAACGTTGATTCTGATTCCGCAGAACTGGGTTGGGTGTGAAAAAGTATTTGCTGTAAACATTCTCTTTTCATTCGGTTTTTCCAGTTACGATTCCTTTTTTAAATCTGATCCTTTTGTGTTTATTTTGCTTAGTTCTTTTTTCGTAACAGATTTAATGTTTCGTATAGAGCTTAAAAAAATTGGCAGTGTGAGATAGGCAAGAAGTAAGGCATGTAGCAACATCAGCACGGCCAAGGGCTCTCCTTTAAAGGCAAGGAAGGGCAAAAATATTTTAAGTCAAGTGATAGCGATTGTTGTATGAGACGTACGATTTTTGAATCAAGCACGGGCAACGTCGGGCCATACTGCTAGTCTTATCTAAAAGAAGGCTTGTGAAATGAGATACATAACAAACTGGGAGTTGATTAAAACCTCTGGTGCCATGCTACAGAGATAAAAGATTAATAAGACGATAATTCGATGGATCAGAAGGTGCAGCAGAGTTCTTAAAGTCAGGATAAAGAGAAGAGGAATTCCAACAAGCTGGGAAGCATGAAGAAGCTGGTTAAGAATTGTTGAGTTTCGAGAGAACAGGAGCCAGTTCAGAAAGACGTTTATTTTGGGGATCTTATATATGATAGCTAAAAACATGGACGATGTTCATATCACTGAGTAGAAATTCGGTTTGAGGGAGAAAAACAGATAAAGATACTCCTGACGTGTCACCAGTGGAGTAGGAAGTGAATTTCCGACGAAAGTAAGCTGATTCATCAGCAGATGCCAGTATTCTAAACTGATTGAAGAGCTGGCGGATCGAATATTTCCTCTTGTTCAACATAGTCTTAGAAAGCCGTCAGTAAGCTCTAGAATCAAACTCGTGAGAGGCTGTTTCATTCTATCAGCTTGTAGCGAACGCGTACTCAACAACACTTCACAAAACAACCCGAAATGAAATCGGAACAGTCTAGTCTAAGAAAAGCACCCCACTTTAAAAAAAAAAAAAACGAAAAGAAAACACCATTCATTAAGTATATTTTTAGTAATATTATGTGCGACTACACAACGTTTCCTTTCTGGTAGGCTTTTTTTTCTGCGCTTAGCTTTTTTTATCACTTTGTAATTGGAGGTAGGGAACTCTTAGTAAGAATGGAATACTCAGGCAATTCATAGAGAACCGAGTTATTTAACATTTGCTTTATTTCTTCACAGTATGGCGTTATGTAGATTAGCTTACGAATGACATCAGGAGTTGGTCAGAATAATTAATTCTGTCAACCGAACTTTCTAAATAACATTCTCTCACGAGATTTTTTCCTTATAGCAGATTTTAAGGTGAGTTGACAGGACATTCTGTGAGAATCGAACTCATACACAAATGGTAGCAAGGCCATTTCACAGAAAATTCTTAAACGCTGATAGAGTCGAGGCTTGATCTATGGGTAAATGTACTTAATCATTTTTCTTTAAGAATGTGGTCAGGCAGGTTTCTCCCCTATTTCTTGATTTTATTCCACTCAATAATATGTTTTTTGTCATTTGCCATCACAGTTTGTACATGTTCCTCCCTCAAAATTAAAACCTTAATGAATATGTTACTCAGTTTTCCATTGTCAAAGTTGCGTTAAATATGTCCTGTGAATTTCAAATACTCCTTTTCTTCGTTTTGTCTTCCAGACAGTTCATCGCTTTCTTTATTTATTTTAAGCAACATCTTAATGAAAGAGTAACAGAAAACGTCAAGAAACATGACAGATAAACAAGGAGTGCTGAAAAATTATTTGCCGTTCAGTTCTTTCCAAACTATGACCAAATTATCAGTCATAAAACTATTTGGATGAATCGTTCATTTTCTTTCCGTCCGTGAACATCCCAGCATCCTCAAGAAATAAGATAACGACCACATTAGGCTGAAGTATCGGCTCCCGTACGATCACCGCAGTTAAGCAACGTTGAGCCTGGTTAATACCTTGATGGACAACCGCTTGGGAACAGCAGGTGATGTAAGCTTGGATGTGTTGGTGGTGTAATGGATAATGGCACGGAATTGTTAATCTGGGAACCGAGTTCTAATGTCAGTTGGCGTAGATATATTCACTTACGATCGAATAACCTTGGGAATGGTATGAATCCATGACTTCTCCCCACAACTATGGGTTAATTAGTAAAAATAACCTATTATTATCTTCCATACCCAACAGTTCTTTAAAATATAAAAATATTTTCTGGCTTTAACTATCCGTAGTAAACGAATCAATCAACCTTAATAAACACACACACACACACACACACACACACACACACACACACATATATATATATATATATATATATATATATATATATATATATATATATATATTTGGTAATTATACATTCGTATTACGCACAGTAATGTTATAAATAAGATACAAAGGTTCAATTCTTAATATAACAATTGGACAATTTGGGTGTTGCAGCCAGCACACACACACGCACACACACACACACACACATATATACATACATACATATATATATATATATATATATATATATATATATATATATATATATAAAAGAAAGAACAGTAAGATATATAATCTGGTGTTCTTATGGATATTTTTATTTTGCAAAATAGTGCTCAATGTAAACTTACAGAGCATTAATATTATGAATTAATTGATTTGAAATAATTTTCGCAACACAGTTCTAACCATGTTTCAAAAAATGGAAACTGAAAGCTTCGAATTTAATTTTGTAATTAAATTAAAGATATTAGTTCTTTTTCATCCTTTCAGCTTCCATTTTTGTAACATGGTTAGAACTGTGTAGCGAAAAACCATATTTTAAATCAATTAATTTATAATATATATATATATATATATATATATATATATATATATATATATATATATATATATAGTGTGTGTGTGTGTGCAACAGCATAATTTTCCATACTGCAAAATATTTACTATCTAACTGTTGAAACTTGGATAAGCATGGAATAATAATAATACAACACAAAATGTACGTAAACAAAATGTATTGAAACAAGGAAAAGGTACACAATATTTACAGTTAGTTTTGGTATATTCTTGGGAAGACTGTTCCTGCAGAATGGGTTGACTAAATCGCAGTCGGGCAGAGTCTCTCGATTCGATCTCTTAATACTTCCTACTTCCGTCTTCCCGGTACCAACCCATATTTATATGGTCGGTACTCCACTTATGTAAATTAGGTGTATCGTACCACAACACTAACAAAACACTAAACTAATTTTTTCCAGCATTCAAAGATTTTTCCAGGTTTTCAGATAAGACGTCAAGCCACCTTGGCGCCAATTTTGGTAAGAATCGCTGAAAAACTCATTACGTTAGTAAGCCACAAACAGAACAGGTGAAAATCATTTTGTGCTAGACCTACTGTCTTCCCAACTTAGCAATAGTGAAAGGATAAATAAAATTCAGGCCTTAAGTAATGGTAACATCATTCATAATCTGGTTTTCATCTTCAAAGTCCATTAAAGAATCATCAAGTGAACGGAGAATAAGTTTAAAAAAGCGGGAACAGTAGAGAGGAAAACTGGATTGGGAGGTCATAACACCAAAAGGGACCATCATTTCGACTTAGAACTAAAGATATCAATTAGAAAAGATCGAACTCAATTCATAAGACGTTCGGCAGTGGAAAGATGTGTTTCAGCTATTATAGTTCAAAGAGTCCGGAAAAAGGACTTGAAAAGGAAATCGTACGTTGAACCCATGAGCCGCCTTGTTACTCCAGGATAGTAAGTTAAAAGTTTAGAAAGGGTGAAGATCATCTTGAATAAGTTGGAAAATCATCCTAGAATAACACACACACACACACACACACACACACACACACACACACACACACACACACACACACACACACAGATAGACACACACGCACACACATCATGATTCTTCTGTTAAACTTAGATAGTAATTTGACATTCATATTGCTCAAAGTAGATACAAATAATGTATCAATCTGTCAGTGTGGCTTTGTCGCTAGCATCAAGGCAGGGCTAGTGTCGCACTGAAGAAAGCACAAATGAAATATGTGATCCCTTTATCCGATTTTCTCCACACTAACCCCTGCTATCATGCATAAGTGTAAAACGAAAGGCACCATCTACTGCTGACCCTCATTTATTGTTCACAATAGGAGATTGCAATATATATATATATATATATATATATATATATATATATATATATATATATATATATATATATAAGTTTGTGTGTAAGTATAGTTCATGTATAGTTCATGTACATCAGCAATGGATGCTGACAATCTTTTTCGTATGAACGCAATAGTAAGTAATAGAAAGTGTCTAGAAGTATAACTCGACTATTTCGTTTTGTCAGATGTGGAAAGATAGCTTTTATTTCATGATTATAGTGTTATTCCAATGGTTATGGAATAAGTGTAACTGCAGGAGAGAAAATGCTTACATTTTTTGGTATATTCGTAACCCAGAAATTTTTGTTATCATTTACATGGATCATTAAGGGAGAAGTAGTAATTTCTTTTTTATATTTAAGTCATTTGGTGATTATTTGTAAGATTAAGAATAATATTGTGTCAGTAGTTATATGTTATTAAAGTTACTTGGTATTTTCTTTCATTACTTATTAATTACTGCTATTTATTATTATTAGTAGTAGTAGTAGCAGTAGTATCAAGTTTCTGTCTAGTAATTTTTTTTCAACTCTGTTGTGACCAGATATTGAACTCACAAGACCTTTCCTTCAGTGAATTGATTACTTCAACCGACGCTTTTATCCACTGGGTCATGTATTCTTGGGCATCCCAGTGAATGAATGTTTGCATGTTATAAGCCTAATGTATCAGTTACACTTTTTTACCAGAACTCATATTACAATTTGTTGGTAGTTTTTTTTTTTTTTTTGTTCTTTAGCACTCTGTATTACTCGTTCCTATGTTGTGGCCTAGCAGATGCACTGAAGTTATCATATTTTCCATTGAGGTTCTCTATTATTTCAAGCTCATTTCAAAGGGTGTGTGATCTCCCTTTTCTTTCCATATCAGCCACACCTATTTTCTCTCGCGTTGCGGTTTTATAGTGTCCCTGCAGTCTTATCTGAAAGTGGGGGGTATATTTCTGCTTTCTATTTCTCACCACAGCTACATGGGTCATTGTACACTCAATCATTTTCTCCTCTATGGGAGGTCTTGGAGAGTTAAGATGAAAAAAAACTGAAACTGAAATATCCAGAAAAGGTATGGCATGTAGAATTAGAACAATCTACCCCGGTTGATTAAATAAAGGGTTTGTTCGAAATTCCAACGGATATCAGCTGAAGAAGACCGGAACATACAACGAAATGTCTCGAACAATATAAATAGTGTAAATATATTTATTTCCTTGTCAAATATATGTAGGTATACGTTAATACATTCTTTCTTATTTATCTCTGCATATATCTAATGGTTGGTTACCCGTTTCCGTGCATACCGCACTTGTCTGCCAGATGACAAATCCCTATTACAGTTACCTGCAAAACCAACTGCATCTACCTGTGATTTATATTGCAATTATGCTGAGCAAATATTAGTTACAGTTTGGGGAGTAATTTCATAATATGGCGTGATAAAATTTTGGCATCAAGGGCAGCAAACTCAAAATCTTCGGTCAAATTGACTTGTGATTTCTTCCTAGCTCAAATATTGATAACTTCCGAAAAATTTATTCTAGCCAATCTGCCACAGAAGATTTGAGTTAATCCGTAATATGGTGTAGAGACATTTTCCTGATATACTGCCCGCTGTGGTCACCATTTCAGACTGATAATATCGAGAACTCACCTTCCTGGCAAATCAACCATAGTGAGATTCGAATCCGTTTTTTTTTTCTTTTTTCTAATTATCAGTTAGAATTCACACACACCCACAGAGAGTTTAACTTCTAAAGAACTGATGAGCAGGTTGGTCAATCAATGAATCAAAGGATTAGCCGTACGACTTTCAGCAGGATCACCGTTTGCCACATGTCTAAGATTTGCAAGCTGTGAATCTTTGCAATTATGTCACAACCAACATGTGCCTCCATAGAATCTTTTGATTTGATTTCCTGTTTGATTATCAATAAGGTCAAGCAGTGACCACAAAATACAATAATAGTGACCACCGGAAAATTGATGGCCAACATAAAAAAATAAAGTGTGCAGTCCCCTCTGATATTTAAGCCATGTCATACGTAAGGATGAGGTCAGATTTATTGAAGAATCTTTTTCTGTTCTTATAATTGGATTGCTTTTTCTTAAGTTAAAATGTATATATTTTACAAATGTGTATGCTTTATCGAATACCTTTTATTCTTTATTAGTTATCTCAATAACTTTTCTTTTATTAATTTTGACAATACTATCTCACAAATGACAGAATAATTCATAAACAATATTATTTTTATATAGTCTAGATGTTATAGAGAGAGATTTAAGCAACATAATACAAACAAATATCAAAAATAATTTCCCAAACCATGTTGTTAATGAAGAAATAAAATTAGCTTTATTTTTTTTAAATAATATAAGCAACCAACTTGATATAAACAAAAATAAAGACCCAATTGTTTTATTATAGCCTATCTATCGTAATTATGAACCAGACGAAAAGGATATTAAAATTATAATCTGCAGTCATATAGAAGTTATACATCTCAACAAATAGATTTATCATTTATTTAAAAAAATTAAAAAAACGTCTATAATTCTTAGAAATAATTCATCACTTCAAAAGTCTAACCAATCTCAAAATATCATTTATGAATTGTTGCCTTTTACGTGATTTTATGTTCAAAACTAACATTTAACAAACAGCATTAAATTTTTAAACTGCACACACATTCCCATAAGTTAATCTGTTATTTGTCAAGATTTGGTGCAACTTGCGCACATATAGATGAACATATGACAAATAAACAAAATAATATCAACATTAATTACGTTTTATTGTTGTTATGGTCCGGTTCCTTGTACCACGGTGATAGGCCAAGGTAGAACCAAAAAAGAAGAACTCAAACATGGATATGGAATAACACAGATATATTACAAACAGGAATATATACAGAGAAGTAGAAAGGGTTAGTACGAACAATGAGTTTTAGTAGTAATTGTTTGCACGCGATTCATTTTGGGACTGCCTCTGACTCGACTGACTGACTCGCTCTGACTGACAGACTCCTGATGGACTTCACTCCAGACTTCAGACTGAACTCCAGGCTTCAGACAGAAACTCCAGACTTCTAACGGAACAGTATTTAGTCACCGCCCCCCACGAGGGCATTGGTACAAGGCCGGTTTAACATGGGAACTGCGAGCCCGTGGGCTCGGCCAAAAATATGCCCTTTGAACCCGTATAAACGGGTTCAGGGTCGGTTTACCTGCCCGAAAGAGACTCCGCCCTTCGGCGTAGCCTCGTTCGGGTTCCTCCCCGCACGAAGATAGAGAGTTCAACCGATCAGCCGGTCAGCCGGTCGCCCGACTTTGGACTGAACTCCCTGCTTCCTCTTGAGGCGCAGTATTTATTAAGTATGGAATAGTCCATTATGTTATTATGGGTAAGGTCCCATAACGATTGTATAACATCAACATTTTATATAGATCACTGTGTAAGTAAATACACCAGGTTCTGGAGGCTTTTGTAATAAAATAGAAGAAGAAAATATTAAAGTATATTTCTCCAGAGTGCGTCGTATAGTAAAGTGCGTTTAATATAAACACACACACACACATAAAAACTGAAGATTAACCGTTTATATGATGCCATCTTCTGCGATTCAAAATTGGCTCCATCAAAAATGAGAACGCCGGAATTTAAAAAAAAAAAAAAAGAAAAACAGTTGACCGGAGGGGATAAGGTAGTTTGGCAGGAAAAGAAAGAACCATAACGTCTGAAATAGTCATTACAATTTAGCTAAATTAATAATAAAAGACGTATTGACTCATGTGCCTGAATGTACGTGCGTACGTCCGTGTGTGTGATTGTGTGCGTGTGTTAGTGTGCTAAAATGTAATTTTCTATGTATGCTATATTTATGGGTAAAAGTGATCAGTATAGAGTGTGTGTTAATGTAAAAGTGAATATAGAGGTTAACAAGGAGCGGCGATAGTCGGTTTAATGTCTGGTAACATTCCTCAGGCCTTGTTTATTGTGTGGTAGCACGAATATTATCTGGTCAATGAATTATTGGGGTTAGTAAAGTCAAGTATTTCCAGTTCATTTTCTCATGCGAAAGATTATTGCTTAGAGTGTCAAAGGTTATATTTCCAGTTGTTCTAAAGGTTATTGAGTAGAAATAATTTGGGGGCCAGAATGCATTTTATCGCTATTGCAGTGGGTTATTTGTTTAATTTTAACTTTTTATTTATTTTTATTCCATTTGTATTTATTCATTATTTATTTATTTTTGAATTATATTTAGTGACTTGTGTTTATCTGTACGTTTGTAGTTTTCTTTTATAAATCTGTTTCACCCTATGCAAGGAAGTAAATCCACTAAGACACAAGGGGTTAGTGGGTGTGGATGAATTAGGAACAAATACATTAATAATAAGAGGGATGAGGAAAGAGTAATCAGGAGGACAATAGATAGCGATTGACATTGCATACAAATTTTTGTAGATTACAATTGACTAGAAAGCATGGAGTCGGAAGGGAGTTCCACAAGCGGGAAGTGTGAGAAAAGAAACTGTTGGCTTAGAATTTGCAGCTACATCTAGCCAGATGAACTGTAAATTGATGAAACCTAGACGCCAGTCGTGTACTGCCTTTAAATACAAAATGTCTAGGCAATAGCTAAGAGCTCATCCGAACAATTACCAAGAAAGTATTTATAGAAGAGTCACAGAGGCAACCTTACGGTTGTGGGAAAGCGACTAAAGCCGAGTCGCCAAATCAATGCCATTAATATTGCTGACTAGCAGTAGAGCCCAGCATTGCCCGGGAATGTAACAGTAAGAGATAGATCAAGTATCCACCATCATAAAGACTGAAAAATAAAATTGGCAAAGATTATTGTTTAAGGTTGACGGACACACATGTCTTAATTTGTTTTTTTTTTTTTGTTTTTTTTTTTGTTTTTTTTTTACGAATTGGTCAAACCCAAACTCAAACAAAAACATTGTTTTCAATCGTTATGAGTCTCTACCGATTGAATAGAATTTTATTATAAATAATTGTCATGTAAATGGAATTTTTAAAGCATTCTGAATATTAAAAATAAAGAAAAAAGTGTGCAAGGGAATAAGAAACACTACCTGCCAAAAAAAAAAACGTGAATTTTTGTTTTATCGGCTGAAAAATGTAGGAAATCCGATCCCGTATTTAAAGGAACCCACACACAAAAAAAAACCTGATGTGAGTTGTCCCCCTTTAATTCTCACGATGTCTCTTAATCATGTTTTCAAATTGATTTTGTGCAAAAACAATTGTATTTTTTCCCATTTTTGGCGCTGTTAGAACCACCACAGGGCAATTTTATGTAGTCCTGTGAAGTTTTGTTGAAATCGGTTGAAAAATGTAGGAAATCCGATCCAATATATAAACGTTACAGACACACACACACACACACACACACACACACACACACACACACACACACACACAATCTGCGTTTTAAAATAAGTAAGATTTTTCTTTGGATTTTATGATGAAGCTCAAGGTAAATGGCAAAGGTACCGTGACATATGTGGTAGATTTATTTTAAGCATGGACGAATGGTAGACTTATAGTCATGTAGGATTAATTGTGGAGAGAAAAATTGTCTCACGCGACACAGTGAAACGACATTCTTAGCAACTGGCCTAAATATTCAAAATAGTCTTTCGATTTCATACCCGCAGGGAGTGAAAGTCAGAGAAGGCGCAACCATTCACTTTCATGGAGGATAGCATCAGCCATTCTGATGAAAGACAGGGATGGGTCCCTCATAAGATTAATGGAGAGAAGTTTAGTTTTGGAGGTGTTAAATTCACGAGCCATTTTTTGTCTTTGTCAACGACGGACTTGAAGTCGTTTTGGACATTGGCTGCCATTTTGATATTTTCTGAAAGGTTTATCAATTTTATTTTTTTTTATTTCTCCAGTTATTTCATTCATTAATTAATTAATTTTATTTCTTTATTTCTTTATTGATTTGTTTTGTGGGTTCGTTATCTTAATTTTATAAAGTTTTGTGCTTTTTTAAAGTATATTAAATTATCTGCGTATAAAACATTCAGTTTTCTTGTATCCTGCGTTGTCAAACTTTGAAAACGTTCTACATATGGCTTCACCAATGTACATGTACGTCTACTTGTTTTTTTGCCTGCGCCAGGGTACTTTTTTATGTATGTATGTATGTATGTATGTATGTGTTTGGTAAAATGTCGCTAAAACCTTTTCGATTCCAAAAATATGTGGATGTTTGCTCAGATTTAGAAAAAAACTCGACTGTCAATCTATCTATCTGTCTATCTATCAGTCTGTCTGTCTGTTGAAAAGTATTTCTTGCAGATTTATAATAAATAATAACCCCTAACTTACAATTATACAGTATTTGTATAAATATTTAAACGTCTACTTCAATTATTGTACCACTGAAAGACAGATTTATACTCGCACGTCCGAATATATAAACTTTCGAAATGTGAACTCCCTTATTGAATTAACAAAAAGGTGATATAGACACATCCATGCATAAAACCGTTATGTAAAATCAATCAAGCAAGAGTGTTTTATGCACTACTGGTTAGCGGTTCTGTTTCCAAAGTTATGTATTGATTGTTGATTCACTTTAAAGTTAATTTGGTTTATTTTAAGCGTAGACATCAAAAAACGGAAAAACAAAATAAAAAAAATGTCGCAATACGTTTGCCTTATCGATGATGCCAGCGATCACTTGTAAGGACATACAACTGAGAATGGCAAACTGCAGAAAGATTAGAAAGCCGCCATTGACATGGAATCAAAAACAAATCACCTGCTCTACTCGATTGAGAAGTGGGTGATATTTAATGCGTAAAGACAATGGTTTGCTCTTTTATATATATATATATATATATATATATATATATATATATATATATATATATATATATATAGTGAACATTGACGTTAAGACCTAGCGGCGACAGGCTATTTCATGTTAGACGCAATCATCAGGCCGCGAGTGTTGTATTTTCTCGAATATATATATATATATATATATATATATATATATATATATATATATATATTGGTCAGTGGTGCATTGTAGCTAATCTACTGGCCCTTATATATAAGATGTCTAGAAAAAATCCCACACTCGCTTCCTGACGACTGCATCTAGCAATCACTTTCATATTTATATTTTGCATACGCTCTATCATTGATATTGAGCACTTTATACCATATATATATAGCACATTAAATCTATCTCTCTCTCTCTCTATATATATATATATATATATATATATATATGTGTGTGTGTGTGTGTATGTGTGTGCGTATATATATATATATATATATGTGTGTGTATGTGTGTAAAAGTTCAGATACAATTAATTATATGTGTAAAAGGACAATACGAATGAAGACAAAAGGAAAACTAATCTTAGCTGATGTGTTTTGTGTTTTGATCGTCCTTATCAAGGCAAGATTTTGTAAAAATATTCATAAACAACATAAAAATGCTCTCAGTTTTTTCAGAATATTTAATTTTAATTTAAATGTTAGTAAATATTCTTCATGTCCATTATTTATAATTGTTGTTGCATGGACTTAGGCGGTGTCACTGGAAATAAGTGGGAATTATCATTATAGATACCTTAGATAACGGTTGTCTATAGACTTAAAGTCTTTCAGAATGGGGTGTTCTAGAACCCCCTCCCCTCTAAAGCTGGAGCTCATGGGAGGAATCTTTTCGAATGGAACTTCCTTTACTCATGATATGGCTTCCCTGTGTATTTTTTTCTGAATACTTTTATTTTTCATATAAAAACATAATATCGTTATTAAATACAGTGTGTTAGCTTAGGATGAGCCTATGTATTTTATATTTTAAAAAACATAAGATTTTGAATTTAAATATTTTTTAAATATTTAAAATTTTATTTTTATGTAACAGCAAAATTATCCAAATCGTGTAGAAGCATATTCATCTATCCCACAAAATGTTTAATATCTAATAAAATAATAAACTAATTGGGTTTATTTTTATCAAATTTTCAGATAAGACGTTTAGCCATTTTGTAACAATTTGTCGTTAGTATCACTGAAAAGCCCTATGATTTATTCAGCAATAAAGAGAACAGTTTAAAATAAATTTGCGTCTTTCCAAATAACCAATGGTCAAATCAAAAAGATCATCCAGGCCTTCAGTAATCGTATCAATATAGATAAACTGGTTTCCATAATTCCATTCAAGAACCAACAGGAGAAGAGTGGATAAGTTTTAGAAAGAGGGAACAGCGGAGAGGAAATCTGTCAGATGGCCACAACAGGAAGACGGATCTTCATTTCACCTTAGAACTAAAGAGATCAGTTATAAAAGATCTAATTCAATCCATAAGACGTTTAGCATATGAGAGAGAATTTTTCAGCTATGATAGCCCAAAGAGCAATGAAAAAATATTTGAAAATGAAGTCGAACTTGAAACGTGTGACACCACATTTTTTTTAATCCAGGACAGAAAGTTAGAAGTTTAGAGAGAGAGGCGAATATCACCTTGAATAAGTTGTGAAAAGATCCAGGAATATATATATATATATATATATATATATATATATATATATATATATATATTTGAACTTAATTTCAATCCTTCTTGAGCTCCCCATCCTTAGCTATGATTAATTAACGATGAACATGTCCTTTTTGGTTTATAATCGATTTCATCAGGATTCATCTGTTAAGCCTGGAGAGTAGTCATTCATTCTTATTGCTGAAAGGAGAGTTCAACAGTGTCATAAAAACCTCGGAGTATTCCAGTAGGGTATCTTTAATCATTTCTAATATACAACGTCTAAAAGCTTAATGTAACAAATGGACAATTTTGCCTTTTTACACGATTTTGACAATTTTGCTGTTACACCCGTTATGTTGATTTGGAAAGGAGATATTTAAAATAATCCGTGGCACACATTTATATTTCGACAATATTCTATAGTTACGAGTTAGAAGAATAAGAATTAACTCTTTTGGGGAAAGGAAATGATTTTTAGCAACACAGCATGATAACTAAATATGAATGAAGAAGACGAGGGAAATTAATCAATTGTATAAACAATAAAGAACTGCGCATTTTACAAACTAATTACACTAAGTACATTAGTTTCTAAAATGAAGGAGTCTAACCTCGGCACAAAAAGTAAACTTTATTGCAAATTTATACAAACTCAAGAAATTGGAGACACAAAAAAGAGCTGCTAGTTTCTGTCGTAAATTTGTTCCTGGGTTGCCAAAAAATATTTTTTTTACTATAAAAGAGACTAAGAACGGAATAACTCGCAGTTCAGCCAAAGATATATCCCGGCTTTAATAAAAGCCACACTTGAGCAAAGCAGCAATGAAACCACATATCCTCGCGCATATAGGAAATGACGATATTTAGTCACCCCCCACGAGGGTGTCATGTGGCACAAGGTCATTTTAACGTTAGCACTGCGAGCCCGTGGGCTCGGCCAAAAATATGCCCATTGAACCCGTATAGACGGGTTCAGGGTCGGTTTACCTCCCGGAAAGAGAATCCGCCCTTCGGCGTAGCCTCCTTCGGGTTCCTCCCCGCCCAAAAGCAGAGAGTTCAACCGATCAGCCGGTGTTCGCATATGAAATGACTGAATGAAATATCTAAACATACATTCATGCAATCACTCTCTACAAAGGCAGCGGAATTATATATATATATATATATATATATATATATATATATATATATATATATATATTGTCATCTACAGACAGATTATTTCTGCTGTATCACATCTTCAGTGTGTCTAGCGGCCCGATGGCCGGTTGCGAACGCGACCGATTTAGCATCAGTCAGTCAGAGATACTACGACTAGGCTATCGTCGTACGGCAGAAAGGGAAATACGCCAGCAGCGCAGGGGCTATATATATATATATATATATATATATATATATATATATATATATATATATATATATATGTATGTATATGTATATGTATTTGTTTTTACTTATTTTTTTTTAAGCATTTCACCCCAAGCAAGGCGGGAAGCCCCTAGGACGCAAGGGGTTACAGAAAATAGCAAGATTAGATAAGAGTGATAGAGGAAAGGATGAGGGTAGTGGATAGATTAAGGCAACTAGAGATGTCGATTGACATTACACTTGAATAGCTGGAGATTATAGCTCATAGGGAAACACGAGAAGGGAAGGGACTTCCACAGTCGAGAGGTGCGAGACATGAAGTTATTAGAGTAGAAGAGACGGCTACATTTAGGAGTTTCGACAGTGAAGGGGTGAGAGCGGGATGCCAGCCTCGTAGGTCGCTGGAACTCATGACGTCTGGGAACCAGCGAATGCAGCTCCTCGGAGCAATTTCCATGAAAATAGTTGTAGAACAGACAGAGGGAGGCGACGGCGCGTCTGTAGACGAGACGCCAGGGCAGGGCCAACCATATTGCATATCCTCTTCTGGAGCCTATCAAGGACCTCGAGGCAAACAGAAGGGGCACCAGACCATATATGGCAGCAATACTCCATGCAAGGGCGAATTGTGGATTTGTAGATCTGGAGGATCTAGGAGAAAAACTTCCTAGCACGGCTCAGGGAGCCAACTTTCCTCGCAGTGGACGAGACAATTGACTCGATGTATTTACTCCATCTCAGGTCAGCAGTCAACGTGAGACCGAGAAGCCGCAGAGAGTTGCTCTCGAGAAGTTGAGCGTCAGACATTCTAATGGAGGGAAGGGAAGGCTCTCTGTGGTGATTAATAGAGAGTAGTTTTGTCTTCGAAGCGTTGAAGTTGACCAGCCAATTCATGCCCCGGTTCACAATCGATTGGAGGTCCTTTTCGAAACGCACGGCCAGGTGAGTTTTGTCAGCGAGACTAGATTTGTTTTGAGGCAGGAATAAATTGTGGTGTCATCCGCGTAGATGCCAACTTGGGAAGTTATGGCGTCAGGAAGGTCATTTGTGTAGATAAGGAATAGAGTGGGGCCTAGGATGGAGCCTTGAGGAACACCTGCGTTCGTGGGATAGGAACTGGAGGAGAATCCGTTGAGAACGACCTTCAATTCACGGTTTGACAGGAATGATTGTACTAGGTTATATAATCGATCCGTAATGCCATAACCCTAGAGCTTGCGCTGAAGGCCGGAATGCCAAACCCTATCAAATGCTTTGGAGATGTCTAGTGCCACAGCTCGGGCTTTCCCGTTATTTTGGAGAGCTCGGTAGACCGTTTCAGTGATGGCTGTAAGCACATCGGCTGTAGATCGGGCAAAGCGGAAACCATATTGCTTGTCTGAGAGCAGATTATGGGATTTGAGTTGGTTAACTACCCCGGTATTGATTAGAGCTTCGATGACTTTGCCGAAGAAGGGAAGGAGACTGATATGACGGTATTTTGAATGGTCAGAGGGGTCGCCGGAGTTCTTGAAGACAGGAAAGATCAAAGAGGACATCCAGCAGTCAGGAAAACAAGATTCCTTGAGGCAGTAGTTGTATAGTTTCGAAAGGGCGGGCGCCAGTTCAGGCGCGCATTTCTTCAAGACAATGGCTGGTATCCCGTCACCACCACTACCTTTGTTGGGATCTAAATTAGAGATAACGCCCATTACCAAAGATAGGGTTATGTTTAACCCACTCAATATGGCCTCAGTTCTAAGAGGGAAGGCGGGTATGGGTACACCGGAAGAGTCGAGCGTCGAGTTGAATGAAAATTTCCGAGCAAAGCATTCAGCCTTGTCGGTAGAGGAGGTCAGGACTTCGAACTGGTTGAATAAAGGAGGTATAATGGGTTTGCAATTGTTCAATACGCTCTTTCAGAGACGCCAATAATCTTTGGAGCCAAATTTGCGAGATGCAATACGTTACTTCATTCGAGCCGCAAACAGTGACTTCGCATCATTGAGGACACGCTTACATTCGTTACGGGCGGAGGCAAAGAGACGTCTATTGCAGCCAGACATGTCGCTACGGTATAGGTGGAAATAGTGGTTCCTATGGGCGATGGCGACTGAGCAAGCAGCCGAGAACCAGGGGGGGAGCGCAAATTGTCCCTATATTTCCCTGGTGGGATGAAAGCGTCGATTCCAGCTTTAACCCAAGAAGAGACCTTAGAAGCACATTCTTGGACGGGGAGCTTAAAGACTCCATCCCAGGGGACATCGCGGAACGCGTCCCAGTCAGCTCGTTGATACTAGAACGAAGTTCTAGTGGTAGGAGATTCTTTATAGGGGGTGGAATTAAAGGAGATGTTAACCGATACTACTGGATGATCAGAGTTACCAAAAGGGCAGAGTTGCGAGACGCTGCAGGATTCGGGGATGGAGGTAAAGCACAGGTCGAGTAGAGAGGCTTTACCTTCCCGGTTGAAGGCAAAACGAGTGGGGAACTTAACTATCTGTGTGAGAGAATGGGAGATTGAAAAATTAAGCGTTTGAATGCCTGCATGGTCAGTAGTAGCATTCTTAAGCCACAAGGGGTGATGGGCGTTAAAGTCTCCAAACACAAAAATGTGAGCAAACGGGTGGAGGCAGAGAGCCTTGTCTATGCTGTCAGAAATGCTATAAAGTATCTCACAGTCTTGCGAGGATGGAGAGCGCTAAAGGAAGAAGAGATAGCTTACCGCATTGAGGAGAGAGAGTCGGAGACACATGTATGACTGGTCAGGCGATTCGAGAGAGGACTCTCTGGCCAGAGGGAGATGTTCCTTGACGTAGACACCAAGACTGTGCATGTGGGTTAGATAGTCTTTTCTGAGGAGAGGAAGATAGCCGGGAATCAAGAGATCAGAAGAGGGGATAGATGAGACAAGGTTTGTATCACAGAGAGCCAGTACATCCGGGCCGTTTGCAGCGAAAAAAGATTCCAGACTGCAGAAGTTTGTCCTAATGCCCCGAATGTTGGAGAACGAAATGTTGAGGGGTTTAGGTGGTTTTTGAGAGGCTGGTTTAGGGTTAATCTTTCGGTTTTTGTAACACATGTTGAATTTTGTTTGTAAGATGAGAAGGCCCGAAGTAAAAGAAACAGAGTTTCGAACGTGACGCGGGCAGAGAGGAGTTGGCAAAATCTGCATCATTATGTGGCCTCAGGGCTGCCCACCGGAGGTGACTGCAGGGACAACTCTCCATGCGCGACATGGCACTAGAAACACCCCGGTATTATACAACTGTTGATCAGAGAAGCCGCTCAAGACGCTAAGCAAGAGTTAGAGCTCCTAACTACCAGTCGGAAACAGCAACCAGAGAACTGTCAACCGTGTACCCTCAGAATGAAGAGATGTTGCCACACTGCACACATCACGGGAGAAACAGAGCTGCACTAATACAGAGGCCGGAGAGAAAATAGTACCGGGAACCCCTTCCTAGACAAGAAACAAGGTGTAAGCCTCTACTCATGTCAAAAGAAGGGGAGGAGTGTTGACCGGGCGGTAGAAGAGACCTCCTACTCCTATTACAGATAACACAAAAAAACACGACACAAAACAGAGGGAAGGATTGGAGGGGGAGATAACAGGTAAGGATTCCTGGATCACACTTGACTATATCCTATCACATTAAGTTTTAACTTAGTATAAGTCCCATTGTCTATTCTAAAAAAAATTGAAAATAAGGTTACCCGGATTTATTATCGCATCCAGTCAAAGACATTTAATTTTCCATTTTTCCCGTTTTTTTTTTTTTTGTTTTTTTTAACTTTCGAACCGGGATTTCTTACTAAACTATCAAATAAGGAGAATCATTGGGACAAAATGCCTTTGAGTGGGGGTGGGGAGACAAAAAATAGAAAAATTTAAAAACGAAAAGAACAAAAAAAAAATGAAAAATGTAAATGGGTTTCTGCTAGAGCGAAACTATACTCACATGGGCCAGCAAGTGGGTGTCTGCCTTCATCGTCGTGATGATGACTGAATATACGGTTTACCTTATGTCCAAGCGTCGACCTGGTAGTGGGGAGGTGGGGGGTGGAGGAATCAACGGCCAATCCTCCGCCCTCACTAAGTACTGCGCTTGGGAGATATGCTTTCAATAAGATTTAGAAAGAGGAGATGGAGCGGCTAAACAATTCCGCTTTCAGACAATATATCAAGCAAAAAGATACTGTCACAACATCGTTAGAATACTGACGAGACACCCTCGCATCTAGTCAAAAAAGTATAAAAAAGGGCAGTCAAATCCATTTCGTTTTACAGCAGTCAAAATGAGAGGTCGTTTTTTTTTTTTTTTGTTTTAGCCCGGCCTCCACATGAACCGGTCAGAATGTTAAAACTGCCTCACTAGTAGCTTACTCAACCACGATGCCGTTTCCCTTTGTGAATATATATTTTCTAGATATAGAAATCAACTCCATCTCTTATTCTTCAATTTGGGAAAAAAAACTCGCTGTAAGTGCAGTATGCACACGGATAGGACATAGATGAATCCAGAACCTTTGAATCTGGAGTCCTAAACATAACTTCTCCCGACACAGAAGAGTCTCCATATTATGTGTAAGTCGCTTCTTTTTTTTTCTTTTTTTTCTCCTTACACTCTGCGACATAGTATTCCCCGTGTAGGATATATATATATATATATATATATATATATATATATATTCGTTAGATATGTCGATGACACCTTTGCAACATTCTCTAATAAAAGTGAGGCTGTTGAGTTCTTTAATGAGCTCAACTCCTTACAAATGGTTTGTCTTTCACTATGGAAGGGGAGAAAGACAACTGTCTGCCTTTTGGATGTTTTGTTGAACGCAGTAGAGGTGGTTTTATTACTAGCATTTATCGTAAACCCACCTTTACTGGACTTTATTTAAATTGGCGTTCATTTGCTCCTGCATCAAGGAAAATTAATCTCGTTAAAACCTTAGTGTATAGAGCAACTTAAAGTGTGTTCCCCTATTAGATTGGACCGTGAATTTGGGAACATTAGGGAGATTTTCCTTAGTAACGGCTATCCGGAGGCCCTTCTATACTACATTATAAGTAAGAAAAACAACGAGATCATTCCCCTTGGTTCCTCGGGGCCTTCTAAATGTCCGGTTTGTTGAAGATTCCCTGGATTGGGGATAGTGGTCAGGGCTTAATTAAGCAGGTTAAAAAGTTGGTTTCGGTTGTTTCCCATCAGTTGCTTTACGTAGCATTTTTCAAACTAGGTCTGCGTTTCCGTCTTTTCGCAAGGATGTATTGCCCTACATCAAATTGAGTAATTTAGTATATTTTTTTAATTGCCAGTGTGCTGCTGGTTATGTGGGGCGTACAACCTTTTTTGGAAACTAAATTAATCAGCACGTTCCTTCCTTACGACTTGGTAAGATAGATAGAATATGCTATCTTCCCCCATGAATATGGAATCGGCTATTGCTCAACATTTAGTTGAGAATATAGCTTAATGCAAATTGTATAAAAAGAGTGGTTTAGAATTATTCATACAGCCGATTCCAATAATCATTTGAAGATTTTGGAGTCGGTCTGTATAGGATTTTTCTTCGCCTTCTCTCTGCCGGCAGAAAATTTTTTATAAGGTCTCCTAAATCTGTTGGGGGATATTTTATTTTAACTGTCCCTCGCTATTTATTTACACGATAACCCTTCCCTCGTTACAAGTATATATACTTGTTTGTTATTTTATTGTGTTTCCCCTCTTTTTTTGCTCTTCAATATCGCTATTATTCATTTCGCTAATCAACGATTGTCTCCTGATGAGATGTTGGCTGAAAGGGGCTCTAGAGACTTTTAATATTAAAATCAATGGTTTCCTAGTTTTAAAACTATATATATATATATATATATATATATATATATGTGTTGCAGAAAATGTCTAAGTAATATAAAGTATCTCTGATAAAAAAAAAAAAAATATCTGCCATTTTTTTCCTTTCTGCCATTCGGTTCTATCTGTGATGAACGGTATTGTCATATCACGGATATAATAATGCCCATGTCGGGGAAAATATAAATAAAGAAGTGTCTCTTTCCAGTTGCAATATTAACAAAAATAAATAAACCTTGTATTCAGATGAGACCCATTTGTCTGGAATAAGCGTCTCACATTTGCCAAAATTTAAACCCTATTTCTTGGCACAATTACGTTCTTACATATGAAATGTTTTTTAATGTTTAATTTTAAAAAGAAAACATTGGCTTAAATTCAAAATATATGACCAGTTTCGATATAAAATGTTCCCGGAAATATATGTCTAAATTTACTAAATACATATATAACAAAGCAAAAATAAAACCTTCTGTCCTTACACATAAGAATGTTATATTTAATCATTAACAATCTTTTTTTCACCTTTGATAACAGGTTTTATAGACAAAAAATTGGTTTTTAGATTGGGTTTCATTTTGGCTTCGTTTTGGCTTTTCTATTTTTAGAAATTCTAAAAAGTTATCTAATCAAAAAATTTTACAAAAAAATCGTTCGTATTTAGTTACATTACATAAATTATTCTCTATTAATATATCTATAACATAGCATTACAAGAGCTTTTTAAACTTTAAAAAAATTGAACCCTGCTGACACTTGAATTTGATCATCAGTCGCCAGTAAGTAAACACAGGCGATCCCATTATTGAATTAAGAAAACCACGGTGACATAGAGGAAACGCATATATATGAGGTAACGTGTCTCTAATTGATCGCTATTTCTACTCTGTTCTCTACTACTATACGGGCCACTATTCTCTATATCATTCACTATACTATTTCTCTTTTCGGATCACTATGCGGATTACTATTCGAGTAAGTATCATCGAGCAAGTACTATATGTGCAAGTATCATCGAGCAAGTACTATTTGTTTAACTGCGGTTAAAAAGTCTCTACTACAACGAGCATAACGAAAGTGACAACGAATATTCGTTGAAATTACAGAAATGACAACTGGTGTTCGTTGACATCACAAAAAAAAAAACACAAGAGATTTTATCTTTGAATCCGAGACAAACAGCAATTTAACTTTTCTTTATATCATGTTACACAGAACTAATTTTCACCACTGTAGCAGAATAAACTATTGAATAAATATAGGAATCTACTTAGAGCATTAATAAAGTTCAGCCCCCAATATATACCTTTAGAATAGATATACATAAAAAAAACATATTTAATAACTTCAACATTTTATTATTATTTTATTGACAACGAGAATAGAAAGGCATGCAACATATACATTGGCAAAGAAGAGCTATAACAATGACAATAAACTATATAAAAACATACATACATATAATGCTACTTACATAAAATATTACCTGCTAAATCTTTAACATCTATTCAAAACAAACAATTTAGCCAGTGTTAACACATTCAATATGATTACAAATACATCGAAAGATAAAAAAAAAATGATCAGAACAAAAATAATATATAGAAATAATAATTCTGGAGCAGGTGTATATAAAGTAAATTGTGACAATGTTCCTGACACTACATTGGTGACAGTATCTATGAGCACAATAAGTATCCTATACAGGACAATGTCATACACAGAAATAAATTCAACCTCAAAGTCGATTTTAAAAAATAGCACTCTCATTAAACGAGGAAGTAATTTATTTAAACGGAAAATTCTTCAGAGTGCCGTTATCACATCTTACTAAAATAGAAATAAACACCGCGCATTTTTTTTCAATTATCTCCTTTCCTAAAGGAAATACTCATTTCACTAGCCAAGATATATGACTATAAAAAATTAAAAATATAATAAAAGTAAACAGTTAAAGTCATAATCTTCTATTATTTAAAATATATGATACATAAACTGATTCAAAACTAAAACATTAATAAAACATAAAATAGATCAACAACAAAATTTAAAACCTTTTTGTCGTTTAGACGTTAAATTGCATCACTTAGCATCATTTTCATAATTTACCTTGTCATTTAATCCTAATTTTAATTTATGTACGTTCACACATTTAAAATTTCTACAAAACGAACAACATTTTTAATGTTATTTATAAATATTAGTTGCAAAACGAAATCCTTACATTTGCATTGATTAAGTCCACCGAGGGAAAAAAAACACACTAGCTAATGAATGGACTTGGAAGATGGAAGCCAGCTATTTTCTATTATTTTAAGCATACACTCACTAATTTAACTACTCATGGAGATTTACCGGATCCTATTCGTAACATACTTGTTGAAAACACAAATATAATAGCATCGTTTCCATATAAAAAAAAAAATAGGCTAAAAATAATGGAAGCCTTATTAATAAGAACTAAAAAAAACAAAACACTTTGTAATCTCAGCTATGAACATGGACACAATGTTTTGACCGTGTTTTGAAAATGAAAACATAAATACATACACACAAAAATATATTTCTTGTTAACAGTTAATATATCACAAACATGAAAATTGCGAAATGTCGAGCCGAAAGCGCTCGGAAAGAGAGAGACATTGGACAGTTCTTATATAATCTATCCGCTTCAAAGAAAAAAAAAACATATGATCCCATGAGAAATTGTATAAAAAAAACTAAATCAAAGCACCTTGTCTGTCGCATTCAATGCAACGAGCATGAAAGAAGGACTGATCACTCTCTCTCTTTCTGTCTCTCTCTCTCTGTCTTTCTCTCTCTCTCTCTCTCTCTCTCTCTCTATATATATATATATATATATATATATATATATATATTTATATATATGTGTGTGTGTGTAAAGAAATATAGTTATAAGCTGTGCTATGATTATGGGATAAAGTGTTCAATATCAGGGATAGAATGTATGCAAATATAAATATAAAAGTGAATACTGAAGTCAATACTCATATATATATGTACGTATGTGTGTGTATATAAATATAAATATTATATATATATATATATATATATATATATATACATATATATATATATATATATATATATATATGAATATATATGAATATATATATATATATATATATATATATATATATATATATATTTAAATAAATAATTATATTTATGCTCTACTTTTGTATCGAAGCACTATTTTTTTAAATAATAACAAAAAATACTAAACAACTTTGGATTATTTACCTAACAGTTCTTTTTCCTATTTTACACACACACACACACACACACACACACACACACACACACATATATATATATATATATATATATATATATATATATATACATTCTTGCAATTATATGTGTTAGATATTATGAAAATATGCATAAATAACCGTGCTACCACGTGTTTTAATACAAAAATGTATTTCCATTGAAATTTTTGAATGTATATTTTCGTGCGATAGTACGCATGGGTCACAGAGTTCGATTGTGTACAAGCGTGTATCATGAATACGTTAGAATGTAATGTCCAAATATATTGATTATTACGCAGAAATGAACGAACAAGTATGTGTGTGTATGTGCGTATATATATATATATATGTGTGTGTGTGTGTGTGTGTGTGTGTGTGTGTGTGTGTGTGTGTGTGTGTGTATTAGATATATATGATACAAAAATAATATTTAAATGGAAAGGATATATTCTAGCGAGAAAAATATGGTTTGTCGCCATTCACCTTTTATCTACCTTACTGTATATTTTTATCTATGGAGAACGTATGGATATACATATATTTAATGATAAAGTGAAACACTTTGATTATACCCCCTCTCACTCACAAGTTAAATAACATGATTGATTCTATTATTTTTCAATATATATATATATATATATATATATATATATATATATATATATATATACAGAAACATATATTCAGTAGCAAGGTATGCAATTATGTTGTCTGTTTTGCAAAGAAAGACTACAAAAATCAAATAAATATAGAAAGATGTCTGTCCATCAATTGTAAGAAATGCACCGAAATTTCTGTATTACATAAAAATAAATAAAATATTAAAAAATATAGATAGATTCTTAGAAACAGGAAATAAATTAACAACCATAAAAGCATACACATCACCCTGGAGAAATGAGTGTATTTTCTCTGGAACTAAAAAATCCTCTGATAAAAAAATTAAATAAAAATTAAATGCTTAAATAATGAAAAGAAAATCTAAAAATTGTAAACAAAATGCCGGAGAACTTATGTAAATATTTCAATTATTATTTCTTTTTGCGTCGTTTTTACTTATAGATTTCTTTTCCTTCAAAGATTGCAAATCTAAGAAAGATTAAGTGTTGTATATGAACTGTATGAATAACTCAGCTATAATAATTCGATGAGTTATTTATTATTTTTTTTGTATAAATTTGATTGTTTCTTTTATTCAAATTTGTCTATCTATCTATCTATCTATCTATCTATCTATCTATCTATCTCTTCTTTCTTTTTCTCTCTCATTCTTTCTCAATCTATGTATCTAGCTAGCTAAGTAGCTAAACATCTCTGTCTGTTCAAACCGATTTCTGTATCTATTTATGTCATATGGTAATAGGACCCCCTTTCTTTTCACTCCATCTATCTATCTATCTATCTATCTATCTATCTATCTATCTATCTATCTCTCAACCTGTTCAAACCTATATATTTATCTATGTTTGTAGCTTCATCTCTCTCTCTCTCTCTCTCTCACTCTCTCTCTGTCTGTCTAGTTTTATTTCCTTTTTACACACACGCATATATATATATATATATATATATATATATATATATATATATATATATATATATATATATTCTTCCTTTTCCTTTCTGACTTTCTATTTAGTTTTCTTTCTTTTTTTTCTCTCTCTCTCTCTTTCTCTCTATCTCTATATCTATCTCAGTCTGTTTAAACTTATCTATGTATCTGTCTTTATAAGTATGGTCATATTTATATAATTCTCCCTCTCTGTCTAACTCTCTAGTTTTCTTTACCTATCTTTCTAATATAATTAATTTTTTTTCTTTCTTACTTTCTATCTGTCTATATATATATATATATATATATATATATATATATATATATCAATGTGTCAACATTGCATCAACAAACAACACAAATATACGAATTATATATTAAAATAGTTTTTCTTATGATTTTATTTTTTGTCGCAAAAATAAAAGTCTCGAGACAAATGAGATGCGCATCTACCAACGAATAATGAGACGGCGTTGGGCGAATCGCGCGGGAAATATCAGTCAATGGAGGTCGAAAAAAGCTGCTCACTAAATATCAGAAGGACAGTTATTTTAATGCTACGGCTTGAACTCTCCTTTCCAACTTCCAATTCAGAGCTGCTGTCAAATGATGCCTCACACATATGTAAACTCACAGTACCGGATATTCTCAAACGATCAGGCAGCTAATTACTGAGCAGAAGCGGTGATCGTACGGGAACCGATGATTCAACGTGATATGGCCGTATGCGGAAAAAGAAAGATGGACGATTAGAAAGATCTTAAGAGAAAATGAAAGAAAGAGAAGAGATGAGAAAGGAGAATAAATGATTAGAATATAATGTGTATAGATTAGTTTAGATTAGGTTACATTCCTTTTCTTCTCTCTTTTAAAGGAAAAATATTACAAGAAATAGATTTTTGAGGGAAATAATGTTACCAGAAATAGATATTTGAAGGAAAATTATTACCAGAAATAGATTTTTGAAGGAAAAAAAATACTACCAACAATGAAAATTTTGTCGGCATTAAATAACACATTGAGATTGATATGCCGTAAACCAAACTTCTTCTTTTTCTTCTTCTTCTTCTTCTTCTTCTGATTTTCCTTCTGTTTCTTTTGTCTTCTTCTTTTTTCTTCTTCTTTTTCTTCTTCTTTTGATTTTCCTTTTGCTTCCTTTTCTTTTCTTCTTCTTCTTCTTCTTCTTCTTCTTCTTCTTCTTCTTCTTCTTCTTCTTCTTCTTCTTCTTCTTCTATGTATCGTGTTGCTCCACAATTTCCTGTGCTTTGTAGATATTTTTCATTCTTTTCTTCTTTTTTTTAAAAATCTGATTCACCCCATGCAAGGCAGTAAAATCACTAAGATACAAGGGGCTTACTGGGTGTGGAAGACTTAGGAAGACAAACATTAATATGAGCGGGAAGAGGAAAGTATAACCAGGAGTATAGTATATAGAAATTATATTTAAAGTTTTGACGGTCAATGCATGGAGCGAGAAATGCGAGTGAAAAAAAAAACTGTTACCATAGAATTTACGGCTATATGAAGCCAGCCCAACTGTATATTGATGATATATTGACGCCAGTCTAGTACTGCGATTAAATGTAAAAAAAAAAACGTCTAGGTACTATAGCGAAGCTCTCATCCGAACATTTACCATGAAATTATTTATAAAGATGCAGAAAGGCAACTACATCGGCGGGAAAGTGACTGAAGCGGAAGTTTCTTCTCTCGCACTTCCCGACAGTAGAACTCCCTTCCGCTTACTTGCTTCTCTGAGAGCTATAATCTTCAAATATTCAAATGTAATGTCAATCGACATCTTCTGATTCCTTGATCTTGATCCCCCGTCTTTCTCTTTCACAAGCACTCCTCTTTACTCTTACATTCAAACTCTGTAACCCATTGCGTGCAAGTGGCACCCGCGCCTTGCTTAGGGTGAAATGCTAAAAATAATAATCACATTTAAGTGAAATTTTCACATTCCAAAATAATAGATTATAACTATAATTTCGATCTTCAGAGAAAGGGCACTAGGCGTCAGAAGCCTGTGTGTTCATGACGAAACAAACTTGTGCCATTTAATGGCAGATACAAGTGATCGTATTTGATGGCATATAAGACGCACGGGGGTATAAGACGCACCCCAATTTCACCATGGTAAATCAAGAAAAAATTAGCAAATAGTAAAATTATTAGAAATATTAGTAATTGTTACAGCCTAGGCTATATTTATGAGGCATTATTTTGGTTAAACAAGCCATGATTACAATTCAACGAAAAATAATAGTAAAAAACACGAGCCTATAAAAACTTTTATTTTATACAAAGTTAAGAAAACTAAATAAAAATCAATCAATTATTACAATTGTGCAAAACAGTACAGTTTCCATTAACATTTTATTCATCTTCAAATCAAATTCATCATTATCAACACTCTGTTACTCATTTTCAATACTACTATAATCGTCGGTAAATAATGTGTTATATTCCGTTGCAGTGAGAGGATTGCTAATGCCACACTTTTTAAAAAATTTCACAATTCTTGACTAATATTATCCCAAGCTTGCTTCATCCATTCACAGACTCGTGTAATGCTGTTTTTTTTTTTTTAATTCTTCTTATAAATATAAGGTCGTGATCAGGCATTGTCACTCACGTGTTCCATTGTTCCTTCATGTTTAAGTCTAAGCTAATAGGATTTGCCAGGTGACTAATTTCGGCCGACTATCGCGAAATTTAAACCTAGGTATGGCATATAAGACGCGGGGGATATTTAAAATATATTTTTTAGTAAAAAATAATTTGTGCCTTACATGCCGTCAAATACAATAGTTCGTATTTTGCACTCGTGTCAAAATGGTAAAAATTGGTCTTGTTTATACTTGTGTGTGGAAAAATCCACCTGGAAAGCGAATCTTTTTGTGACCATATCCTGGGGTGTTGGTAATGGATTCTAATACACACCGTCCAAGAATGTATGCAATTTCAATATATTCTCTTTCAAAATATGTAAATTACGGACTGTTTTGTTAGTCGCTATAAGACATTTTATTTTTGTCCTAAATATATTAAATTGTTGCCCCTGAGGCAGCTACGATTAAAATATTTTTGTATGGTAATACATATCAAAATAATTAACGATTTTATAGAGAAAAAGGTTTATTTAATGCAATATTATTTCATATCGATTTTTTTTGTTTACTTTTTTAAAATCTCATTAAAAAAATTTCATATATTGGTTTTAATGATCAATTCATTTATTTATTTATTCGTTTATTTGTATTTTGTGTAATCAACCGGAAATAAGTCTCCATAATGCTTCTGTTAAAACCCGCATCTCAGAATAATATATGAAAACCTGTTGCGCTTTTATTTATATGAATACCTCTAATTTTTCACGTACAATAGAGAATAATGAATGAACAACCATTTTCCTATTTTATATACCGATAAATCATTTTTTTCTGTTTTTTTTTATTCTTAAGAGTATAATCGAAACATATCTGAATTATACTGAAAATCCCTTCTTACCGAATACAGCAAATTAATTTACCCATTATTTATATTTAAAAAAAAAAACAACATTTTGCTTTTCTTAATGAAGGTTTACAAGTTGATTTTCTTTTATTTACAGTATCAAACGTATTTAAAATTCAAAATGGCCACCTTTTGCTTTCACCGGAGACCTTAAATTTTTATTAAATGAAATGCATGATTTCTTCACCACCGCTTCGCTCAAATTGTACAACGAATCCATAATAATTTCTTTCAGCTCTGACAAATTTGTGTATGAGATATTTTAGGAATAGGTATGTTTCACTTTAAGTTAAAATAATGGATATTCTGAGAATACCATGCTCCGAACATGTGGGTAACGAGGAAGTTTGACAAAACTAAAACAAGAAGGAAACTTATATTTCACATCAGGAATGGAGAGTCATGTGGAGACACGGCACATTAAGATGAAGAAATACTTACCGGCAAATTAACTAAATTAAAATTAAATTGGATTATCAGATAAAAAATGCTCACAATTTTTTTTTTTTTACAGAGATAAAGACATTCGTAAAGTGTTAGGTGTACATATGAGAACAATCTTATTTCTTATTTCTTTATGGCGGGAGCTACACTTTAATGAGTCTATGAGAACTTTTCCTAATCAATTCCAAAGCGCTAATCACAATTGTAATTATGGATGTCTTCATGAGCCACATTTTCCAGATTTCCACTTCAAGATCCTTGTATTTTGATTGTTTTTGAATATCTCCAAATATACTGTAAAGTCTGCAGGAACTGACATGTCAATCAGGAACCTCATTCAGTTTCTGCAGCCAATGATCAAATTATTATTATTATTATTATTATTATTATTAATAATAATAATAATAATAATAATAGTAATAATCTTAAAGGGTCCACCCCTTTTTCATACAAGTGGACTCGCCCAGCGTGTACTTGTACTGCTGCCGGTGAATACCCGGAAGTCAGAGAGTGATACAGTGACAGTGATACAGTGAGGAAGTGAGAGAGTGAAAGTGTGAGGTAACCGCTTTGTCGGAGTCACAGTTGCGAGCACGTAGACTCAGAAGGAAGTTATACTTCGATACTGAATTTCCCAGACTATATATATATATATATATATATATATATATATATATATATATATATATATATATATATATATTATTGCTATTAACCGCATTTCTGGATGTACTAACCGTATTACCAATTGTATTATTACGTCAATACATTTATTTCCTATATTACATTCCTGCGTTTTTCATTCATTTGAGACCGGATTTCATCCCAGAATCCACAACAAATAATAATAATAATAATAATAATATCTATTATTAGTGTTATTATTATTATCAATATTATTATTATTATTATTATTCCTATTATTATTATTATCATTATTATTACTATAATTATTATTATTATTATTATTATTATTATTATTAGATTTCTGCTATGGACACACTACCTACCAAGTCTGCGGAAAGACCTAAGGCAGGTCGTGGTGTGTTGTTATAGCCACATTTCATGTTAGTTTTTTTTTTTTTTTTTATCTCCGATGAAGTTGCTAGCGTTACATAGACAAAGTTCTCCTTAGTGTGTGTGCTGTGCTTAATAAGACAATTTTCTGTATGTCTCTTAAGCTGGGGTTTCAGGGATTCTTTCAATGTGTTGTTTTGTTCCATTTTTTATAATTCAAAGTGCACCTATTACCACTGGTATTATTCTTGTTTTCAATTTCCACATTTTTTCTATTTCAATTTCCAGGTCTTTGTATTTTGATAGTTTTTCAAATTCCTTGGTTGCTATGTTACAATCCGCTGGACAAGCCATATCAATTAGTAGGCAAGTTTTTTCTTTCTGGTTTTTGACAATAATGTCCGGCCTATTTGCTTCAATTTTTTCTGTCTGTGTGGATGGTATAATCCCATAGAATGGTGACATCTTCTATTTCTGTAACCGGCGCTGGCCGATGTTCATACCAGTGTTTGCTTACATTTTTTCCAAAGTGTTTATTATTATATTATTATTATTATTATTATTCCTATTATTATTATTATCATTTTTATTACTATTATTATCATTGCTACTATTATTATTATCATTATTATTACTATAATTATTATTATTATTATTATTATATTTTTTTGATTTATGTTTAAATAATGTCCTATTTAGAATTATTCGTTTCGTAACATGTAAAAATATTATAAAAATATAGACTGAAAGCCATCCAGGAAAAGGAGACCAACGGAAACAAATTCTTTCAGCATCCTCCCAGCCATACTCCGCCGTGATTTCGTTTTAAATGCATTCTCTGCACTACAATTAATATCAAGGAATTTGCCCCCGAAAAAAAAAAAAAACTTGCAAGACACTTAACGATGAGTAAGACTGGCGAGTAGAAAGTGATATGAAATATCCACTAAACCAGGAGGAGGGACTGAGAACAATTTAGTACACTGACTGAATATAAGGTTCGGTTCAAAATTCCCTAACGTTTTACACATGAAAAAGTCCCATGTGAAAAGAGACGAAACAACGTCTTAGAACCAAGGGGAACATCGAATCATTTGTTATTCAATGGCCGAAAAGCTAGTACATCTGTTGGTTGAATTTGTTATAAAATATTTTTATCATTACAATTTTTCATGAAAACAGGTTTCCCAATTGCGTTAACTGTTTATGGAACAGATTCTCGGATGTGTAACAAATTATATGACTCTACACTGTAAATTTCTCCAAGTAAAGTACAACCCCTTTTCTCATAGGCTTCATTTAGCATCTTTTATTTATATTACTTGGTTCCCCTGTTAATTCCCCTCTCCAAGTGCTCCACCGCCTTAACCAGGTATTGAACTCACACTCTTTAGGTCCTATCACTGGCTCTAACTAATGCCTTTATCCACTGTTCCATGTGTCCTTGAAGATAAAGGCGTTAGTTAGGCGGTGGAGAAACTGGAAAGGGGAATTAACACGAGATAAATGATAACTGACATCCATTAGACATGACACGTGGAACTAGAACAGCCTACCTCAGTGAGCGAAATAAAGGGTTCAGTTCGACATTCCAGCCACCTGAAGAAGGCCAGAGCGTACAACGGCCGAAACGTTTTAATATATATGGCGACAAAGAAGAGGACAATAGTCTGAATAATATAAATAATGTACATAATCACTCATCTCAGAAATATAGATTCTTCGTTTAGCATCACCATTTTAATAGTAACACATCAGTCACTCTGGATATTTGTTTGATTTGTTTGTTTGTGTGTTTTACGGCATATCAACTTCAATGGATTATTTAATGCTAACAATTTTTTATTGCTGGTAATGTTTTTCTTCAAAAATCTATTTCTGAGAATATTTTCCTTCAAGAAATTTATAGATAGTTATGTTTTTTTTGTTTTTTTTTAATGTATAGCTGTTTGTATTGCTGGTATTTTTTTTAAAGTATTGCTGATAATAAATTTTCCTTCAAATATATTGCTGTAATTGTTAAAAGTGTTTCTGGTATTAAAACCTTTTTTTTACACAAGCTTCGGTGTTATTCGCCAATAGATGGGGCCCTAACAGGTGCTACCACTCCGAGTCAGGGTGGACCTGGGAACACCAGCAAATAAGAGGTGGTTCCACGTTCCTCAAAACCTCCGGATCAGGGGCTTTTCTGTTGGATGTAGTTTATCGTCTTACTCAGGACGTGGATATAGTTTATCGTCATACCAAATGACGATCTGGATATTTGGAGTGAGCGAACAACAGTATAAAAGATTTTGACTCGGAACGGAAGGAATCTAGAGGACCTCGTAGACAGGGTTGTAGAAGAAAACGAAAAAAAGTGATTAGCCATGAAGTTTTTTTAATCATTTGACCTGAAGCAAGGCGACAATGTTAACAGAAGATGCGGTTTACAGTAAAAAAAAAAAGTGAAAGTGAAAGTGAAAGGTGAAAAGTGAAAAGAAAATGAGGAGGAATTGGGAAAGGATAAAAAGGAAAAGGGTTCAAGAAGACAGAAGATGGCAATTGACGTAGTTATCAGTAAAGCAAGAAATGGGCAGGTAATTCCCCAGGTGGCAAGTGCGAAAAAAGAAACTGTTGGGTAAAAGTGGCAGTTGTATCTAGCAGTGAGAAAAAAAAAACTAGAGGCAAGAGAAATCCCGCTTGAATATTCCATGAGCGGAGCAAATAAACAACAAGGAAATTTTAAAGAAGATGTCAGCAGAAAGTACACTTATGCACAAAATGAAAAAGAGCAACTGAAAATTGTTTTACATCCAATGGGGAGTGAGTGCTTGGAAAGCCTAACACTCACAAGGAATTATTACTGTTTGCAAGAAAGATAGGTGAAGGTAGCAAGACATGTACCTGATCATTTTGTTTAAACGGTGAGTGTTTTTTTTTAGCAAAAGGAGAAACCTGCTCAAAATCATATGCAATAGAATGTTGGGAGAGCTATGATCGCCTATCTGCTGAAGGGACGTGACATATAGAAATTTTAAGCACTAAACATTTTCAGCTCACAATGTTTATCTGGATAGAATATATATATATATATATATATATATATAAAGAAATATAGTCTTAAGGTGTGCTATATTTATGGAATAAAGTGCTCAATATCAGAGATAGAGCATGTGTAAATATAAAAGTGAACATAGAAGTCATATGCTGTTATTTTTCTCGGCTATCGATAGCCAAGAAAAATAACAGCATATAAACCTGAAGATTGCATATAGCATGAAACAGACTGTCGCCTCTAAGTGTTGACTTCTATGTTCACTTTTATATATATATATATATATATATATATATATATATATATATATATATATATATTGAAAATACTTTTTAAAATATTCGTAATATTTCCTCCAGAATGCCAATAAAAAAAGATACAAAACTCAGACAAATAATATATTAATAGCAATAACATCAACAGCAACAATACGAATAATAGTACTAATTTCTGTCTGTAAAATAGACATATATTATCTAGAAGATATTTGATATCTTTTTTTTCAGAATAATATATCCAATTTTTATCTTAAATTAATTGCAACTACATCTACATCCCAAACTATTATGAATATCATCAGAATAAAAAAAAATTCCATAATGACATACACATAGCTTGTGTAAATGGAACAAGCGACCGAAAAAAATTTCACGAAGTAAGAAGTTGTGGAGAGCTATGATTACCTAAATAGACGCAGCATATAGAACTATAATAATAATGATAAAAATTAACACATTGGAATCTTCATTTCTACAAATATTTCCATGTCAATTCCTGTGACGATTTTTTTCCTTGTTGTCCCGACTACATTATTTTAAATGTGCGGCAAGATTGGCATCTAGTTTTCAGCCGTTTACTGTTGAATTATGCAACCGCCGCGTCTACCCCAACAGTTAATTTTCTCGCACTTCCCGCCTGTGGCAATCCTTTCCGTTTACTTGTTTCCCTGATGACTACAATCTTCAAAAATTTAAATGCAACGTCAAACGCCATATTCTATCTTCTTGAATCCCTTTCATCTTTTGCCTTTTCCTCAATTCTCCCTCTACTCAGTGTTTACTCTCACTTTCACTCCTTGTTACCCCCTGCGCACTAGTGGAATTCCCGCCTTGTTTGGGGTAAAATGATTAAAAAAAATGAAATCTTTCTTGAATCTTTTATTTTTATTTTTTGTTGTAAGCTAAGAAATTAAACTTAATATTTACAATAAGCAAAATACCTTGCTGTATCGCAAATTGAATTTACATTTATTGGAATGGAATTTTTGTTTTCAGATTATTAGTAAAATCGCTAAAATTTGTCAACACAACATAATTCAATTTATTAAAATATCTTTCCAAAGCATATTTTCTGAAATTTTATTTGAATAAGATTAACTGATTTAAAATTTAATCAATCTGAATTGTGACAAATATTAAATTTGATTTAAAATATTGCAGAAAAGCTGTTTGTAACACGGTGGTAGATGTTTTTATCAGGTGCTGAAATGATTTAAAAAATAGGTTGAGAAATTTTACACTGAACTATTTTTTGTCAGGAGTTCATTTTCTTTTTTTTTTTTCGTTTTTTTTTTTAATTTACGCTATTCTAAATTCTATATGCGTATTCTTTCAATTTACGCACTATCAATATTTGCTGTGTTTCTGTTACATTGTTCTCATTCTCAAGGTGACACTAGGTACCGTTTTTTCTCTTATTTAAATCTTATTTTACCTTGGACAATAGGTTTTATTTAATAATTATTTTCATTCTTTAGCTTTTTACTTGCTATTTATTCAATTACATTTTTTTCACTGTTTATTTATTTATTAAAATTCTCACTTGAAAATAATACGTTTCATTCAGTAAACAGCCACATAGGCGGTTAATGAACATATTGAAATTCAAAACCTGATATGATTTTTTGTAAACTTCCTGTAAAAGAATAATGTATATTTGATTTCCCTGAGAGACTTCATGCTAATGGAAAAGTTTCTTTGAATGATCCATTAATATGCTTGATATTTTGCTAATAACAAAGAACCAACTCGAAAAAGAAAGATATACAAATGGCAGAAATTAGTGGCCATGTGGTATTTAAAATAAGACATTTAAAAACTAAAAACAGCAATAACATCTCTATCAAGATTTCTTCTCCATAATGAAAACATTTTATATTTGTCTATACATAGATACATACATATATACATACATACATTAAAAACCATAGATATATTCTGTCGATTAATTTTAATGAATGTCTTTTTCAAATAACGGATAATCCTTCTCAGACAAGGAGGAAATCGGGTCGGAAATGGTCTGAAGTTGATTTTGGTAGAAAACTATAATAGAAATGATCAAAGCTTTCGATTTTTTAAGTCAACACGGAAATGACTTCTTATACGGACATAGAGTTTTATAGAGAATTAGGTAACATA
>CAHIKZ030000781.1:245000-332500 GCA_903632075.3 Acanthosepion pharaonis | reverse complement strand
TTAGAAATGTCCCCACCTGATAATCTATCGAAGGCAGAGTTACTCTGAAATGTCTCTTAATTCTCCAGGAACGTTTTCGAAATCAATTATCGATTACCGATTTGCCGTTGATGATTACAACATATTTCGGATCAAAGGAGCGCCGTATCTTTTTCCGTGCATACTTCAAAAACGAAAATCCGATGACAGCGTCGTTACTGTTTCCAGCAACGCCATGGGCGCTCTATTTAATCAAAGAGCGAAGATGGATTTATTTCAAATGTAGTCGAAGCGGAAGTGCGCATATTATGTCTGTGCTGGGTGAATTTCAAAGACCATGGTGGGAGAGAGTGCAAGAGGATTTCTTTTAACATACACTGTCATTTGATTCGCAGAGTTCGCCAAAATTTCGTGACAAAGACGAGGACACCTTCCCCACTGCTGAGAATTACGACATCCCCTCAAGGGAGAAGTGACCCGTGTCAAGCATTATCAACATATCGGCGAATGTATGTGACTCATGGAAGCAATGCGCAACTATGTGCGCATATCAGGACATGCAAGGAAACGACACGTTTTCAGGGAACAAAAAAAAAAAAAAAAAAACAAATGAAAAGAGTTAAATCAAGAACTGAAAGCACATTTACTAGTAGAATTAGTTAGTACTTATGATTAGCAACACCCGGGCATAGTGAATACAGGACACTAACCTCATAGACGAAGAAAAAGATTAGATGCATCACAAATCTGGTTCTACAAAAGGATTCTGAGAATTGAATCTTTGAGCGACAACGAAGTTTTAAGGAAAATAGAAACAAAAAAGGAAATATATTAAGAATCAGAAAGAGACAATTTAAATTCTATATAATGAGGAAAGAAGGCTTGGGAAATTTGGCAGTCACAAGTTATCTGTATGATGGACAGGGGAAGACATCGTATAACCTCCCTAACTAAATTGTGCAAATGGTCGACAGGAGAGAAGAGAGAAAAGACAAAGACTTACTCAAATCTACAAATGACGGGCTGTTGTAGAGAGTCATAATCCCGCAAGTCATGAGCGGATATGACACAAAGAAGAAGAAGGAGGAGGAGGAGGAGGATGGGAAGGAAGAGAAGAAGAAGGAGGAGGAGGAGGAGGAAAGAAGAAGGAGGAGGAGAAGAAGAAGAAGAAGCAGAAACAGAAGAAGAAGAAGGGGAGGAGAAGAAGGAGGAGGAGGAGTAGAAGAAGAAGAAGAAGAAGAAGAAGAAGAAGAAGAAGAAGAAGAAGGGGAGGAGGAGGAGGAAAGAAAGAAGAGGAGGAGGATGGGAGAAGAAGAAGAAGGAGGAGGAGGAGGAGGAGGAAAGAAGAATGAGGGGGAGAAGAAGAAGAAGCAGAAACAGAAGAAGAAGAAGAAGAAGAAGGGGAGGAGAAGAAGGGGGAGGAGGAGGAGAAGAAGAAGAAGAAGAAAAAGAAGAAGAAGAAGAAGAAGAAGAAGAAGGAGAGGAGGGGAGGAAAAGAAGAAGGAGGAGGAGGAGGATGGGAAGGAAGAGAAGAAGAAGGAGGAGGAGGAGGAAAGAAGAATGAGGAGGAGAAGAAGAAGAAGAAGCAGAAACAGAAGAAGAAGAAGAAGAAGAAGAAGAAGGGGAAGGAGAAGGGGGAGGAGAAGAAGGAGGAGGAGGAGGAAAGAAGAATGAGGAGGAGAAGAAGAAGAAACAGAAACAGAAGAAGCAGAAAAGAAGAAGAAGAAGAAGGAAGAGAAGGGGAGGAGAAGAAGGAGGAGGAGGAGGAGGAAAGAAGAAGAAGAAAGAAGAAGAAGAAGAAAAACAGAAGAAGAAGAAGAAGAAGAAGGGGAGGGAGAAGAAGGAGGAGGAGGAAGAAGAAGGAGGAGGAGGAGGAGGAAGAAGAAGGAGGAGGAGGAAAGAAGAAGAAGGAGAAGAAGAAGAAGAAGAAACAGAAGAAGCAGGAGGAGGAGGAGGAGAAGAAGAAGAAGAAGAAGAAGAAGGGGAGGAGAAGAAGAAGAAGAAGAAGAAGAAGAAGAAGGGGGAGGAGAAGAAGGAGGAGGAGGATTAGAAGAAGAAGAAGAAGAAGGAGGAGGAGGAGGAGGAAGAGAAGAAGAAGGGGGAGGAGAAAAAGAAGAATCCAAAACACAGAAACAAGTTTACGTAATGTGCTTTCATTGAAACTGTAAGCAACAAGTGTTGAGTTATATAGTTATTGTTTTAAAACGTTCAAATGACTTCAAGCTTCGGTTTCCTCTGGTACTCCATTCTCTAGAGTGGAGAGATAGGATTTATACCTGAATTATTTTTTCAACGAAGACGATATTCTGTGGCGACTGGAATATTTTAGACTTTGTTTCCATGCTGTTTATATTATTTGGAGAATAATGTCTGATTTTAGAGTAAACATTTTAACTTTGTACTACTACATTAGTATAATAGTTGTAGAAAAATATATTACTCATTCAAACTTTCCTTTTATATGTTTCTCTTTCAGAATTTAAGTTAAAATATTATATACCACTCATCTTGAATATGAAAAAAAAATAAGTGAACATTTATTTTTGTTGCACAAGTTTGGTCATAATGCTTTTGAAACTCCTGCCAACATTAATAGATCACGGGGGAGATCCACTTGTGAGCGGCTATTACGATATAATTGCCTGAAATTCTGCAACAGGAAATACAAGTCTTGAAGCTGGTAGGGGACGTCCATATGCAATTGAAAGTGAACATCAGAAAACACTAGTCGAAATAAACCGATGTCAATGTGCCATAGAAATCTCTCAGATAATGGATGACAGCATTTCAACAATATCAGACAACATCAAGAAAATTTGACAATGTGAACAAACTCGATAAATGGGTTCCACACGAAATCACTTAAATCCAAAGAGAGTTCGAAGTTTTGACCTATGCTGAAAGTGTTAAATTCGAATGGTCAATTTCTTAATCGAATAGTGACTTGTAATGTGAAATAGATCGTTTACGTCAACTGTAATCAATCCCATATCCAGCTTGATAATGAAGAAGCCATCAAATATATTCAAGACACGAAATTGCGCCAAAAGTGGTACGTCATCGGCGTGATACATCGCGTCATTCTGGAATCTAACCTAAGCATTACTGCCGAAGTTGACTGCACGCAACTGGATGCAATATGCATTCAGTTAATCAAAATGCGACCGGCATTGATTAATCGGCGAAGTCCAATTCTGCCTCATGATTGTGCTCAGCCACATGCTAGGATAATGTCACTGCAGAACCTCGACAACTTAGAATACGAGACGTTAACATATCTGAAATATTCCCCACTGACCTCTCATTCTCTGATTTCCACTTTTACAAGCAAAATCAAATGTTATCCCAATGCAAAGTTGCAGAGATTATAATCAAAGATTTTTTGGCGTTCGAAGCGTCAGCATTCAACAAAACCTGACTCGCAATTGAAAAATGCAAGGTTTCAATCTGGAATAGGTGAGAAAGGGACACACAAAAAGCAGAATTACTAAAGCGTGGTCATTTTTTTTTATAAACTGACAATCTGGTAAGAATTCCTTGCTAGAGAAGATTTGTATTCCACACCACAACCTCTCTCTGACAGGCGGGATGTGGTGAGGCTTTCACTCCTCTATCGCTACTAGCATGAAAAGTGCTTGAACGAGGTGCATCTTCTGGCACCACTAGGTTAGATCTTCACTGCTAGGACGCTTCATGCCACTTACACAATAAAAAAACCTCCCACATTCGTTCCGTATTCCATTGCTGAGAATTAAGTTCCACTCAAACTGCTGCTTCCCGCCAACCACTGCTCTGTGGAACCTCTCCCAACAGGATGTTTCCCCGATCACTACAATCTACAATTCTTTTCCTCTCTATATAAATTACCACTTAACGTAACCCTCTTCCACGAGTAGCCTTCGCTACTTGTACAGGGTGAACCTTACTCCAAAAAAAAATAAATAAAATAAAAATAAAAACAAAAAAACCAGCGACGAGAAAAACAATTATATCACGCACGTTTTCCCATATATATTACTATATTTAACTAATTAACCATCTTTTTAATTGGATACAACATCTTATTAATATACACTTTATATGTAATGGGTACAAGTGTTAAAGTAGAGGTCCTCTTTATATAAATTTGGAGGCGTCAGTATCATTGTAATGTGTACTGTAAGAGTATGGATTAAATAGATATGTTGTGAAATATTTAACACATATGTCTTTACTTCAACCTGTATTTATGGATAGTTTTTAAATAAATTTCTGTACTCTATCTATCTATCTATCTATCTATCTATATATATATATATATATATATAGAGTACAGAAATTTATTTAAAAAACTATATATATATATATATATATATATATATATATATATATATATATATATCGCACGCATGTCGTGTAAGCACCTCCTATTTTTCGAAACTGTTCCTATGAGATGCTTGCAACTCTATAAATACTGTGCGATAACTTTTCATCATTCTCCTCTGATCATCGTCAACATATAACCTCTCATGGAGAACGAGTTCCCTTTGGGAAACGCATGCACAATACATATATAGACACACACACGCGCGCGCGCGAGCACACACGTACGTACGCACATTCACTCATTACTTTGGACCGAAACGGTTTCCACATTCATTTGTTGCACACATTATTGCATTGGCGTTTGTATACCTTTGTTGTTAATACATTATCATTTGTTTGTAGATATATATATATATATATATATATATATATATATATATATATATATATTAAGTTCTTGTCGTTTCTTTTCTGATTTATTAACGTGGACACCCACCCCATGTTTGTTGAGGCATTTCAGGAGACATAGTTGTTTATCTCTGACCGCATACACTGGCCGGCAACACACTTGCCACAGATATAATATCACTGAGTATTTTTCTTATTAATTTACCTAAAACTTTTCATTCATTCTATTTATTTCTTCCCTCTGTCTCTCTCTCTCTCTCTATATATATATATATATATATATATATATATATATATATATATATATATATATATATATATATATATATATAAATTTATATATATATAATATAAAGACTATAAGATTGGACTAACCAAAATTTTTCGTTATATAAATGTATGCCTATTTAAATTCCCCTCTCAGTAAGACTTTACACTATCAACATGTTTCATTCTATCTATCTATCTATCTATCTATCTATCTATCTATCTATCTAACTAACTAACTAACTAACTATGTCTATTCAAATACATTTATCTCAATAAGCCCTTACACTCTCTATATCTTTTATGTATGTTTTTGCACTATCTATCTATCTATGTATATATATATATATATATATATATATATATATATATATATATATATATATATATATATATATATATATATATATATATATATATATATATATATATATATATATATATATATATATATATATATATATATATATATATATATATATATATATATATATATATATATATATAAAAACTATCTAGCTAGCTAGCTATCTATGTCAATTGAAATTTATCTATCTATATCTACTTGGTAATATGTTGGTTTACTTTTCTTCTCTAGAGACTGCCTTCGGTTTCTATCTTTATATTGTTTAAAATTTCTCTTTCATTGTTGCTGTCATATAGATTATCTAATCATTATATATGTTGCCACGACCTTTTGATCTGTTTCTTTTTGCAATGAGCCTATCAGAAAATCATTATTTTGTATTTACTTTGTATTCGTACGGTTTACATGGAAAAATAATAAATACGCACTGAATATATAAAAAAAGAATATAATATAAATATTTTGAATAACAAGGCAAACATATATAAGGATATTATACCAACCTGCAGGGAAATATAAGCAGAAAAAGAATTGCGAATCACAAACAAGTCAACGCTTCCGGTTGATTCTGCGCATATGATTCAATAGAAAGCAAGCGTACGCATCTCGGAAACCATAGCGAGTAGAGGCAAAGCATTTGACAATAGGAAAATATTCTCAGAGAACTGCGGCGCAAATTTAGAATTCTCATTATTCTTCGACTTTGCTTATCATGAATGTTCTACGACGAAACGAGGTTTGATATTATTTAGATGTTTATTCATTTTAGTGATTATATTTATTCATTTAATGATTTGTTCTGATCTGCTTGGTTATATTTTCCAACAGTCGTTTTATTAATGTGTCACTTTTGTATATTCAATCTTCTCTGGTTGATATTCTTCTAACGGCTTTCATAAATTTATATTCGTTCAGGCATTTATAAGCTATATCGGCGATTACACACACACACACACAAACACACACACACACTTGTGTGTGTATCTGTAGCTCTATTCAAAAATCAGTTTCTTTAGTGCACCTGGAAGAATAATAACATGATAACTTTTTTCTGAAATATCTCGCTGTGATGAATAAAGAAGATCAAGTCTATGATCATTGTCAGAAGGGGAAGTTTTATTGAAATTTAATACTAAAAAAGGAGTTTTCCTCGTTACTTGATGTGTCTAAACATTGTATTTATTTATTTCTTACTTTTATCTATCTATCTAGCTCTAGCGATATATCTTTTGCGTTCTTACTTTTTATCTCTATATATCATTAATGTTTTCTTTCTTGCTTTCAATCTATCTATCTATCTCAGTATGTACACGTGTTTTTCTCTCTTTTTCACTCTAACGATCTATCTTTCTGTTGTGGCCTTGTACGAGCCAGAAATAAAGACACACAGAATGGAATTGAGTTTAAAAATATATTAACAGAAACTGTAATACAAACATATACCAACGAGAGTGTTACAGCAAGAATTTTCGGTCCGATTGCCAGAGCTGATTGCTGGAAACCTCCTATCTCCAAAAGGCAGTACCTGCTCCTATTTATAGCTGGGAGGGTCCAAGCATGCGTAGGTAAATTACTATAACACTTTCTTTGTTAGTTCCTACATTTAAACTATCTTTCTTTTTACGTTCTTATTTTCTAGTTATCTATCGTTCGTCCATTTTTCGATCTTAATTTCTATCTATTTTTCGTTTTTCATTCATTCATTCTTTATTTCTTTCTTTCTTTTCTTCTTTCTATCGATGTAACTATCTATTTTTTTCGTTTTTAATTTCTACCATGTTTAATCGTTCTTACTCCATCTACCTATCTATCTATCTATCATCCATCTACCATACTCTTTTTTTTCTTACTTTCCATCTCAATATGTGCATATTTGTTACATGTCTCGCTCTCTACCGATCCAACCTTCAATCTTTATAGCTATCTTTCGTTTGTCGATATTAATTTCTATATATCTATCTATATATACATTTTTTTGTTTTATGTTCGTTCTTTCTAACATTGTTAGGGGACCTTACCCATAATAACATAATGGACTATTCCATACGTAATAAATACTGCGCCTCAAGAGGAAGCAGAGAGTTCAGTCCGAAGTCTGGAATGAAGTCCGTCAGGGGTCAGTCAGTCAGAGCGTGCGAATCAGTCAGTCGAATCAGAGGCAGTCCGAAACAGAGTCGTGTTCAGACAATTACTACTAAACCTGATTGTTCGTACTAACACTTTCTACTTCTCTGTATATATTCCTGTTTGTAATATATCTGTGTTATTCCATATCCGTGTTCGAGTTCTTCTTTATTGGTTCTACCTTGGACTATCACCGTAGTACAAGGAACCAGACCATAAAAATTATGTTTGTTAATTTCTTCTCTCTTTATTGTTCGTTCTTACTATCTATCTATTTATCTCATTCGTTCTCACACTATCTCTCTCACTATATATATATATATTTAGAGAGAGAGAGAGAAAGAGGGAGACATTAAGGTAAGATGAAAAAGAATAGTGTACAACTCCAGCGTTCACACATTTAATTTAAAACGGGACTCAATACAGAGTAGATCAATATTATTTATTTTCGGATATTAAAACAACAATTAAAAATCGCTATTTGCAGACGTGTTTCAAGGTATACCATTGCGTCTCCTCGGGCGTTTCTAAATTACTGGCACGTGGACGATTACTTTGGTTTCAAAAGTAAAATACATCCTCTTTTTTTTCGAAAGAAAATGTTATAAGTCTTGAGAGCTTTATCCTGATCAACCAATCGAATAAGACCTACGTTCAATTCAAACTAAGTGAAAAACAAAATATTATAAATTATATGTTTCTTAGGAATATGTCATGGTCCGAAATTATTTGCCGTCACCAGCCATACATTAGGTTAAGAACTGATACAGATTACCATAACCCATTTCTAATAAACTTTCTTTTTTTTAATAATTTCTCCTTAAATGGTTATGCTTTTTTAATTAGGCTCTGTGCATGTGTGTGTGTAGATAGATAGATAGATAGATAGATCAAAAACAAATCTAGCGTCGCTGATAAAACTAACCTGGCCGCACGTCTTGAAATGGACCTCCAATCGGTTGTTAATTGGGGCAAGAATTGACTGGTCAAATTTAACGCCTCAAAAACTAAACTGCTCTCTATTAATCACCATAGAGATCCTTCCCTGTCCCCCACCCCGCGCATTAGAATGTCTGATGCTCAACTTCTTGAGAGCAACTCCATGCGTCTGCTCGGTCTCACGTTGACTGCTGACCTGAGATGGAACAAATACATTGAGTCAATTGCTTCGTCCACCGCGAGGAAAGTTGGCTCTCTGTGCCGCGCCAGGAAATTTTTCTCCCCGGAATCGTATCTCAAATATACAAATCAACCATTCGCCCTTGCATGGAGCATTGCTGCCATATATGGTCTGGGGCACCTTCTGTTTACCCCGGAGTTCTTGACAAGAACCAGAGACTGTTATGTAATATAATTGGCACTGATCTGGCATCTCGTCTACAGTTATTCTCTCACAGACGCGCCGTCGCCTCTCCCTGTCTTTTTTACAAATACTTTCATGGTAATTGCTCCGATCAGCTGCTTTCATTGGTTCCCAGACTCCATGAATTCAGGCGTCCTACGAGGCTGGCAACCCGCTCTCACCCTTTCACTGTAGAAACTTTTAAATATAGCCGTCTCTTCTACTCCAGTAGCTTCATATATCACACCTCTCGCCTGTGGAACACCCTTCCCTATTCCAGTTTCTGAGAGCTATAATCTCCAACTATTCAAATGTAATGTCAATCGACATCTCCAGTTACCTTGATCTATGCACTATCCTCCTCATCCTTTCTTCTATCACTCCTATCTGCTCTCGCTCCAAATCTTCTGCAACCCCTTGCATTCTAGTGGCTTCCCGCCTTGCTCGGGGCGTAATGCTTAAAAAAAAGATAGATAGATAGTAATAGGATGTAACACATAAATGAATAAATAGATGTATAATTATGAACAGGCTGTATCAAATAGATAGATAGATAGATAGATAGATAGATAGATAGATATTTGTTTCACCTCGTCCTACCGTCGACAAATGAGGACAATAAAGTGATGCTCATCTTTAATGGACCGACTTGTGTATCCCAAGGCCTGCAGGTGTTTTGCAAACTTATAGAGAGATGGAACATGTCGTTGAGACATTTAGCTAGAGTGGTTGATGATCAATTGCCACATGCTAGTAAATATTAAGGCCTGATTTACTGGATACGACCAAGCTACATTGTCAGGTAAGGTTATCATCGAGAGAAACAACATGCTCCCAACCTTCTTTAATATTTGCCCGCTGTTGATGCCGATATTCAAGCCAGCCTCGCTCATATTTCTGTAGAGATGAAACGTGGTACAGGAGCGAGCTCATTTCTTTTGACTCTGTTTTCTCAGGAAGAAAAGAGATATCGCATCGCTTCAGATTTTCATTTAGTTTGTCTTTGCAACGCACGAATGGCCTTCCAACAGATCAGCTTTTTAGATGCTAACTAAGTTGGTTTGGAAGTCTGCCATTGCTCATACGAAAAAAATGTTCTGCCCACCTGTGTTGGATTTTCATTTCCTCATGTTTCATTTGGTCAGAATTTCACTGTTTCTAATGCGATCACCCAGTTTTCTGTTGCAGGTCGTGTGTAGGCGAGGCATTTGGAAAGCATCGAGTTTATATACAGGGTGGACCAAAAGTTGGTTTAATATTGTTTCATTATTTGTTTCACGTTTACACAGCTCAGAACCAGAGTTAACTTCACCTAACTCTTCTTTCAACAAGATGGAGCACTTTTCCATTATGCTTTGACGGAAAGCGTTTACGTTAACCAAACCTTTCCACTGTATTGGAGGAGCAGACCTGACACCAATTGACTTCTTTTTTTTACGGGTGTACTGAAGAACAACTTTTATTAGAGAGATACCCGCTCAGTGGACGTATTAAATGAGTACATCTAAGGAAACTGATTCAGATTGGGATCTGTGTCTTGCTGTGTGCCATAGTGTTTGGGAGAGGTTCAAGGAATATTACAATGGTGAAGGAGGACTTTTTGAGCACTTAAGAGATTAAACTGTGCTAAAACGTGTAAGTAAAGGGTTAAAGAAATGAAACATAAATAATTTCGGACAAATATGATTGAAACAGATAAATGTAAATGCAATAAAATATTTTTTTTAAATATATAAAGAGCTTACCTACTAAGTGTATATTTACTTTTGGTCTAGCCTGTATAAAGTTAATATGGCTGAGTTGCAGCCAATGATCATATATACAGATGAACTTGTTGATAGAATTACTAAAGAAAATCTGTAGCAGTAGTTCTTAAGGCGAATGTTTATAGTTAAACGTCTATGCCTTGTACATCCTATTTAGGTTTTACCAAAGGATAACGTGAAGTTTCAACGAAATACTTCAGACGCCATCTCGGGATCTCCTGGAGAGAACACAAGACAAATGACTTCGTACAGATCCAAGTAACACAACTGGCAGGCCCCAGGAGACCCTCTTGGAAGTGGGTAGACGTAGGGGGAGGCAGTCCAAATGCTGGATAGCCAACATCAAAGACTGGACCAGGATGGACACTTTGACGGTGTTTCGTGTGACACAAGACAGATATGGTTGTCGGCTGCTGGTTGCATCATCGACGCATATGTCTGTTCTACGATCGGTTTGGACATGAGGAAGAAGGAGGAGAGGCGGAAAAAAGGAGGAGAATAAGAAGGCAGAATAAAAGGAGTGGGGAGAATACGAAGAAGAAGAAGAATGCGAAAAAGAATAATACAAAGAAGAAGAAGAATACGAAGAAGAAGAAGAATTCTAAGAATACGAAGAAGAATACGAAAAATACGAAGAAGAAGAAGAAAAAGAAGAAGAAGTGGAAGAAGAAGAGGAAGAAGAAGACGAAGAAAAAAAGAAGAAAAAAAGAGGAAGAAAAAGAAGAATACAAAGAAGAAAAAGAAGAAGAAGAATACAAAGAAGAATAATTCTAAGAATACAAAGAAGAAGAATACGAAGAGTACGAAGAAGAAGAAGAAGAAGAAGAAAAAGAAGAAGAAGAATTCTAAGAATACGAAGATGAATACAAAAAATACGAAGAAGAAGAGGAAGAAGAAGAAGAAAAAAGAAGAACAAAAAGAAAAATAATACGAAGAAGAATTCTAAGAATACAAAGAAGAAGAATACAAAAAAGAATACGAAGAAGAAGAAGAAAAGAAGAAGAAGAATACGAAGAAAAGAAAAGAACAAAAGAAGAAAAATAAGAAGAAGAAGAAAAAGAAGAAGAAGAATACGAAGAAGAAGAAGAAGAAGAAAAAAGAAGAAGAATAAGAATACGAAGAAGAATACGAAGAAGAATACGAAAAAATACGAAGAAGAAGAAGAAGAAGAAGAAAAAGAAGAACAAAAAGAAAAATAATACGAAGAAGAATTCTAAGAATACAAAGAAGAAGAATACGAAGAAGAAGAATACGAAGAAGAAGAAGAAAAAGAAGAAGAAGAATACGAAGAAGAAGAAGAAGAATACGAAGAAGAAGAAGAAGAAAAAAGAAGAATACGAAGAAGAAGAAGAAAAAGAAGAAGAAGAATACGAAGAAGAAGAAGAAGAAGAAAAAGAAGAAGAATACGAAGAAGAAGAAGAAGAAGAATACGAAGAAGAATACAAAAAATACGAAGAAGAGGAAGAAGAAGAAGAAAAAAGAAGAACAAAAAGAAAAATAATACGAAGAAGAATTCTAAGAATACAAAGAAGAAGAAGAATACGAAGAAGAAGAAAAAGAAGAAGAAGATGTAACCGAAGACAATTCCGCTTGAGATTATTCCCCACACATTCCACTTTTTGAAACAGAGAAGTCGTTCTAGGCTGGCTACATGAATGATGTTCTACTTCTGAAAGAGTTGGTAAAACATTGCAGGAAATTTGGTGTAGGACGTCTGATTAACATTATTTTGTGTAGGTGAGTAATTGTTATCTGACTGAGACAGTACATCACCGTCCTATATCAAGTCTTCACTTCCAAATTGCGTTAAAGTATTAGATTCAACCCTACAGACAACAGGCAAACAACGCAAGCCTATCTCTACTCTATCTTTATTTCCATGGCGAATGTTCAGACGAGCTCCATTGCTTAGATTCACCAGTTGCGACCTTTAAAGCTAATTCACGCTCTGTCAAGCTGACATGGTCGAGTACTCCTCATTCCCTCCGTATTCCACAAGGAAGTTGTATTCTGAATGTTTCTGCGTGAAAACCACTATTTAGGGTACTGCTTGGGAACACCTGGTTCTGCAAACAACCTCCTGAAACCTCATATATATATCTCTATCTATATATATATATATATATATATATATATATATATATATATATATATATATATATATATACACACACATATATATATATATATATATATATATATACACATATATATATATATATATATATATATATATATATATATATATATATATATATATATAATCTTTGAATAACTAAGAAGAGGTTTATAAGCCATAACAAAAAACAAGGATCAGTTATCAAATTTACAAATACCTCTTATATGTCCGTGTAAGTCTAACTCACAAAACTATTGCAAGATAGTGGATTATCAGTTATAGTGAAGTGTATGAGTGTTGAAACAGATTAGTTTGATTTGGCCTTGTTAGTTAGATAGTCCACCATAAGAGGGGTATAAAACAAGAAAATCAAATTGTAAAGTGTAACAACAAATTTATATAGATATAAATCAATTATGGTCTTTACAAATAAAATTAATGTATTTTGGTTGATACAAGGTCGTCAAAATGTTCGTAGTAGTCCTTGCAAGAATGAGTTTATGTGTACGTAGGCAGGAACGTATGTATGTATGTATGTATGTATGTATGTGCGTTATCGTAGGGTAGGAATGTCTTTGAAGTAATCGCTCAGGATTAAAATGTTCTGTTCGCTTATCAATTATGAAAGATGTGAGTGAGAAAGGTAGAGATAATAATAACGATCGCTTGAGGATTATCAAGGGACGTGTTAATACGCTCGACTCCTTCTCTCTGGTGACCGGCGAACTTGCCCGTCTTTTATTTTGTTTGTGGGCATTGAAAAGGTCATTTGGGAATTCAATCCCGGATATGATTCGGGCCTTTCCATTGGACAATGTACAAACTTCGCGTCGGCTCGTGAAAAGGTCCGTAAAAGAATTTGCTTCTGAGAATTGAAAAGTATTTGAATTTTATTATTTAAATGTTTCCTAGTTTTCTATTGGCTGAAAAACACTTGGCACCAAGGTGTGAAATTTCACGAGTTTTGTATTGGATTCGCTTTTGCGTGTCTGTTAAGCAAAGTTTGTAAATTCGAGTCTTCTTAATTTCAGTGCTTAGCATTTGGATTTTAAATCTAGACATTGTTTTGTGCACTACAAGTCAAGTGCGACATTTTTTTTTTTTTTTTTACTGAGAATGTTGGAAATTTATTGATAGCTATTTTAATGTGTTTGTTTAATATGTGTAATATGGTTATTCGTTCAATAATTATTTTTGCTCTTCTTCCGTTCGTTATTGATGGTAAAATTATTTCGATAATATTTTTCTGTTTCTAAACTATTAGCATGTGCTGTACAGCTTCCAAATTAATATCAAAATCTTTTATGATTTTAGTTTTTATGTAACTATCAACATATCGGACAAATAATTCTTGTTTTTTGGTGTTTTTTTTCATACGTTAACTAACATTGAATATCGCGATAGTAAAATATTATATGCAGTTAGAGGCACATTCTTCTCTTTCTTTGTAGCGCTTGTCTTCAGTACATAAGCGATTACGTCTCTCCTCAACTTCCTATATCATGTGGTACTTATACGTTTTTCTCCCGTTGCTAAAGCTCCGATTCGCAGTTCCGCCAGCCATTCACCCAATCTCGTCAGGTAAGTAGCTTGTTACCTTCCATTATATTTCTTGCCTCCAGTATGCTGCGTGAGGGTTAAATTTGTAATTCTGTTTCTAAGCACTTCTTTAGCTTTAGGAGTACTTCTTGCGCTTGTTCAATTACTGTTCAGAAATTGCTGTCGCATTTCCATCTCCTGATAAAGCGTTTGTTATATGTTAACAATTGACAAGCTAAGATTCCATTAACTTAGTCCACCAATCAATGAACATATATATTTCAAGTTGGCATCGTGAGAAAACGACTATATTAAATATTCGATAAGGCGTTCATTGTATTTCTATGCAATTCATACGAATTTGAGTCTATTATTTTATATATGACGTTTCCTGAAGTGTACTTTTCAGTTTGTCACAAAATGCCTTCGTGAATTTTCAGTCTTTCTTTACAAAATACATATTAATTAGATTTATTTTGGTAAAATTTGTCTTATATATATATATATATATATATATATATATATATATATATATATATATATACTAGCAGCATGGCCCTGGCGTTGCCCGTGCTAGATTCAAAAATCGTACGATTCATACAGCAATTGCTATCACTTGACTTAAAATATTTTTTGCCCTTCCTTGCCTTTAAAGGACTGCCCTTTGCCGTACTGATGTTGCTACATGCTTTACTTCTTGCCGATTGCGATTTTTTTCTAAGCCCCTTACTAAACATTAAATCTGTTACAAAATAGAACTAAACAAAATGAACACAAAAGGATCAGATTTAAAAAAGGACTCGTAACTGGAAAAACCGATTGAAAAAAGAATGTTAACAAAAAATACTTTTTCACACCCAACCCAGTTCTGCGGAACCAGAATCAACGTTGAGTTTAAGCAAGCGAATGAGCGAAATGGAATAAAGTGCCATGCAGATTTCAATTTTTCCCACTTGTGACGAATGCAGCTATCGGTATTTTTTTTGCATGCTAGCATTGCTAGTTAACATTCGTGTCAGTCAGCTGTTGGCTCTCACGCTGGGCAATAGAATCTTCCTGCATATTCGTGGCAGACAGCTATAGGCTCTCACTCTGGTCAGTAGAAAATGGCCGCAAACTACATGTAAACGGCCGTAGAAGAATGAAAAAATCGATTATTTACACTATCGATGGGAGATGGGAAATGCAAAGTCGGTCTTGGCCTTGCCGCTAAATTGGAGCATATGCATGTAAATTTTCGTGCAAATCCGTGCATTCGTTACACACACACACACACACACACACACACACACACACACACACACACACACACTGCCTTTTATAGATAGAGATATATATATATATATATATATATATATATATATATATATATATATTCAGTTTGTCACAAAATGCCTTCGTGAATTTTCAGTCTTTCTTTACAAAGACTTGTATATATTAATTAGATTTATTTTGGTAAACTTTGTCTTATATATATATATATATATATATATATATATATATATATATATATATATATATAAAGTATTGTATTACAGCTGTCTGTGGTAACATAAAATGATGTGTGCACGAAGTGGTATTAAGTTCCTATAAGTGTGAAATTTGAATCCCAAGTACCACACTTTCACGGAGATTAACGACAAATTTGCAGATTAAACCCCGGTAGCCAATTGAAATGAAAATTTCTTTTCTGGTGTAGGTTTGCATGCTTATTTAGAACATAACAATAAAATTCTGCGGAAGAAAACTGTTTAGGAGTTATTGACAATATAACTTCGGCCTGATTCGCGTGGTAGTTAAAGCACGGCTGACACAACTGGCTTTGTTTACATACGTTTGCCTGGAGTAATAATACGCAGATGCTTCCCTTGTCTTGATTACTGCGCAATGTACAAACTTGAAATTAAATTCGTGAATTCTTGATTGTGCAATAATCAAGACGAGTAAGAAGATAAGAAGATCAGTAAAAAGGCCGTTAACTAAGCTTCTGCGCATTACTACTCGATGTAAGCGTATGTAAACAACACCAGTAATGGTATCCGGGATAGACGCAGATAAGGGCGAACTTATATTGTCGAGAACTCCACAACGATTTTATTGTTATCTTGGAATTAATCAGGCAATTTCACACCAGAATGGAAATTTTCCTTACAATTGGTTTCCGGTGATTAATCTGCCAATTTATCAGGTTAACTTAATCGAGGTGACATATATTAAAATTTGAACTGCTCCGAACTGTTTTATTTCTCGTGCCGTAGCTGAATTGGTTAAAATACGTTGGATTTTACGATGGTTTCTCCTACAAAGGAGGACACGGTTTCGAATCCTCTTGGAGGGTGCATGTTTCTTCAATAAGGTTTATCGAATTTTTAGGTCGGAAGACGAAGAAAATATTGCTTAAGTGATAAACAACGAGTCTACTCAAATAAGTGCATCCACTAAAAACGTCGTTTCAATTAATGTAAATATGACGGGTTAATAAATAAAAATCCATTACCTCTTTATATAATTGCTTTGTTTACCTTTCGGATAACTGAAGAGTTTTGAAAAGATTGGAAAGAGAAAAATCGAGACTCTTCGTACCCGAGTTTGTTAAAGACATTTGGATGTAACGATGGTAACTTCTACAAAGGAGGACATAGGTTCGAACCCGGCCGGTGCTGGCCTTTTACTTTAATACGGTTTCTCGAATGTTCTGGTCAGTAGACGAAATAAAATGCTGTTTTCAAAAAAAATAAACGAATGGGTATCTCTTAAAAATATCGTTCAAAGTAATAAAAATAAGTCAGATTTATAAATAAAAATCTATTACCTCCGTAGAAAAAATATGCATACTATATTTTTTTTAATTATTTACCCAATAAAAGGCAGACAGTCAGTGATAGAGATAAAAAACTTCAAGTCAATATAGGCATATGTAACAATACTGCATCGCTACTCTTTCAGCGATCTATATTTAGGTAGAAATATTTCAGAAAATTGAGGAAGTGTGTACTGTGTACGCTTCCAATAGAAATATACCAAATTTTATTCTATCTCTGTCTGTCTCTCTCTTTCTCCCCTCAATATATATATATATATATATATATATATATATATATATATATATATATATATATATATAGGGGCTGTGGAAAACCATTTCATTGAAACTGGATTTGATTACACGTTTCGCCCTTCTAGCCTTCATCAGATCCCCAAATTCATTATAAATCAATAGTATTTGTCTATATGTCTGAGATGAGGTAGTATGTACACTATTTACATTATTCGGACTATTGTCCTCACCATTTTCGCCATAATTATTACAAGGCTTCGGCCGTTGTAAGCTTCTGCCTTCTTCGCTCACTCTGGGAGACTGTTCTAGTTCCACGTGCCATGTCTAATGGATGTCAGTTATCAGTCATCTCGAGTAATTTTTCCACTGTAACACGAGGAGAAGTGGAAAAATCAGGCGTGGCTGACCACATATGGAGGGAAAAGGGAAATCACCGCCCTTTGTGTGATCAGGTTGAAATCATAGCCATAGAACATCATTGGAAAATTCGTAAACTTAAGGAATCAGCATATATGCTTGGCCACAAAAAATCTCCTGAGCCGACTAAGCATAGAAATGAATACAATATGGGAAACAGTAATAAGGAATGCCAGAGAAAAGCGATAATAACAACAAAAGTTGCAATATGAGCACTGGTAAAAAATGTTGCTGAAGACATTAGGTTTATAATACCCAGAAATTCATATACAGATGTCCTCACTGACACATGGCACAGTGGATAAAGGCGTTAGTTAGATCCAGTGACAGGAACCTGGTTAAGCCGATGGAGAACTTGGAGAGGGGAATTAACAGGAGATAACTGATAACTGATATCCATTAGACATGGCACGTGGAATTAGAACAGTCTACCTCAGTGAGAGAAAGTATTACAGAAAGCCGGAGCGTACAACGAAAATGAAACGTTGTAATAAATATGGCAACAAAGATGAGGACAATAGTCCGAATAGTGTAAAACAATAGTAATTTCTTTCACCAAACATATTATTTAAGCATACACACGTTCTTTCTTTCATTTTAGGATCTGATGACGCATAGAAGGACGAAACGCGTAATCAAATCTAATTCCAATTAAGTGGAATTCCATTTGTCAAATTTCTTAATCCCTTTATCGGGATTCTGTCTGTCTGTGTATCTCTCTTTCACACATATACACACATATACATACACACACACACATATATATATATATATATATATATATATATATATATGCATGCATATATATATATATATATTTCTTTATTTTTGCCAGACGCAGAAAACTTGCATTAAGTCTTTTGAATAAAATATAATCATATCGTTCTCATCACTTTTCTTCAATTTTTAATGATCTAAAAGAAAATGTCATTTTATCAAAATTTCACTGGAATGTAATTATTTTGCTGTAAGAGAAATTCTAATCAACTATTTTCCTATCGCCATGAACTAATTAACATCAGTGTCATTTCTGTTTACATTGGGCAAACATCCATAATCACGTGATATGCCTTTGCTTTGAAAACTTGAGTGTTGCGATTTCATATCTTGCCAGAAGCATCTATCAATTTTTTTTTTCCCATTCTCATTGTTTCACTGTCGTGACAGAACTTTCTCTCTTTTGCTATAAATAACTTTGGAAATATTGCTAAAGCAAGACAAGTCAAAAATATATACAGACAACATCCAGCATGCTTTTCTGCTTTATATATTTCATTTTGAAGGATATATTCCATAGACTTATTTATTAGGAAAAAGGTGGATTCACCCTTTTCTCAAATGCCTTGATACGGAGTTGACATTTACCCAGAAATTGAACTCGGTTCGACAAATTTATTCCATGTGCTGATAAATGCCGTCAAACCAAACCCACAATAATATTGCTATTAAACACTTAAGATACCTCGGAGTTTTGATCAGGAGTTAAGGAAATTGGACATAGAATAGGCTGCACTAGAGTTAGTTTCGCCCAACAGCACCAATTGCTACACAACCAAAACATTAACCTGAAACTCGAGTCATATCCTTAGTCAGGTCAGATCAAGGCACTCGTATGAATGTCATGCATGGCTCCAAACTCGTTCAGAAATCTATCAATATTTCTGAGATGAGGTATTGTAATTATTTACATCATTTACAGTGTCCCGACCTTTTTCTTCTCATCTTTATTGCCATACTTCCGAGGTTTCGGCCGGTGTACGCTCCGGCGTTCTTCAGGTGATTTAATTTCGAACTGAACCCTTTATTTCGTCCAACCGGGTAGATTGTTCTAGTTCCACGTGCCATGCCTCTTCCGGATGTCTCACTTATCTCCTTTTAACTTAACTCTCTCTTTTTTTTTTATTAAACATAGCTGTAGCCAGGTGTTGAACTCAGAACTATTTGGGTCAAATCACTGGATCTAACCAACGCTTTTATTTGGATTTTACCAACAGTCCAAACAATGTAAATAATGCAAATCGTTCAGAAATATTTAAACTTTTAGCAGCACTCGATGACTTTCAAAAATCAATGGTTAAAAATGGCTTTGAGTAAGTGAATCTTATGGGGCTTTGCGAATGCCATCCATCTTCGAACCTATGCCACAGAATCATAAACAAAGTACGTTAGGCAATATTAGAAACATCATTACTTGAGGATTTTAACTACAGTAAAAACTGAAATGAATATTGCATGTAATTCGAAAAGAAAATAATGACCTTATCAAGATGTTGATATTCCACCACACTTCAAATAAAAGGTTAGGAAGGAAACTCCAATCAGTTATGGGAAGAGCGATAACAGCTACTGGATTTGAGGGAAATATTTTATCAATTTCAACGGGCTAACACTGGATTAAATTTAAACGACTAGGACTGACAGTTCGGTCATTGAATATCGATGGTTCTTTATAAGAAAAAAAAAGCTGGTTCTTTATAAGAAAAAAAAAGCTAATATTACAATCAAGAAAGGTTGTTCGAGTAACTTGGACCGATTTTAAATGTGAATTAACTTTAAAAGTCTAACGATTTTCTTTCTTTTTCTTTAGATTTAACAACTTAAGTCTTTGGCAATTTCAACTATGGAAAAAGTAACAATAAAACAACATGTTAAAGGTATCGAAGCCTATTACGAAAACGGACGTTCAAACAGAAATGCATAAGAAATGCTGGTCGCATCATCTCTCGAAACAGCGAAGTCATTTGGCCACAATGATCGTACAACTTAATGGTTTTAGATTTCTTCCTTTGGAGTCATCTCAAAAGTAAGTTTTATGCCAACAAGCCTACAACAATTCAACAGCTGAAGGATGAGATAATAAGCCGTATTGGTGAGATGGAGGAACAACTATGGAAAGACATCATCAAAAATTTTGACCATCGAGCGGAGGTGTGCTGCCATAGCGATATTATTTTTCACACATAATTGCCATAACATGATCCAATAAAGAAATAAATAAACTTTCAACATTAACACTGATTTATATACTGCTGACTTTGATCCGCCTTAATGAAACACCCTTTATTATTAGTACTGTTATTGTCATTATTTTTCCTCTTGATAATCTATAATATTAAAGAAGTGCTTATTTTCTGTCCTTGCGTGTATGTAACTGTCAATTTATGTGTGGGTGACTTACATGTGTTTGTGCCATTTGATGAACACAATAGCAAAAGCATACACACGTAAACAGTTTGACTGGTTTTGAAAAGAAGACAGTAAAATATCATATTTCCTTCCCACTCGGTTTCGGCAACACTTACTTTGAGCTGAGCAAAAATCATTCAGCTAGAAACAAGAAAAATCTTATTTTCTACAACCTTAAAAGCCTGAGACAATTATACGATTTTTATCGTACTTTGGGCAAATTATTTAGCAAGAAATAGTAACATTTTAAAGCTTCTTCAATAAATAAAAATTTATAAACTTTTTAAGTATTTCATTGGATTAAAATTTATATACTCATGTGCAAACGTACGTGGAGATTATTTGATTGACAATGAAATGGACACCTATGTCACGTGTGTTAATTTTCTCTTTCTTTATCAACTTCTGTTTAACAGCTGAACAGTATAAGCCGAAATATGTGGTCCTTTAAAGTTATTTTTTTAATTAATTTTTTCTGTATTCAAACTGATTATATTTCCTAATAAATATAGTATTTTAAATGGCCATATAATTTTTGTAACCCAGGGAAGTTTACTGCATTGAATAGTCAAACGAATGTTGCTAATGAACGATTATACTTAGGACAAGAACAATATATATAAGATTCACTATCGGCGCTTAGAAATATTAGTCAATTGCAGTAAAATGAGTCAAGTGAATTCCACAATGAATGTCCAACTGCAGGATATCTACAAACCGCCCGACCCGGCAAAAGGCCAAATTTAATATGGGGTATCCGAGTCCGTAAGGTCGGTCAAAAATTCCCCGCAGGCACCGTAAAAAACGGGGCCGGGTAGCTGTTTACCGAGCCGAGTCTTTGCCCTACGACATTGCCTCGTCTTGGGGATCCTCTCTGCCCAGAGGCAGATAGTTTGACCAGCTCATCTGTAGACGTATCTCTAACTGCAGCCCAACATACAGTATTTACTACTGTGTTTATATGAATGGGGAATACCCATTATAGACCATAGATATGTTACAACAATAATTTAGATTTGAAATTTGATTAATTTACCCGCGCTGAACTAAAGTGGAGTGATCGAGTTAAAATAAAGTGAAATCTAATTTGTTTCTATTTTGTTTTCGATGTAAACAAATATAGGTTCACCAGATGATTCATCGCTGAAGATGCCGTGTAAATGGACTGTGTTTTGTACACTTCCGAAAGTACCTGACCCCCATCCGCCATTGCTCATTCTTCAAAAGACCCAAAATATTGTGCTCACACCTGGATCGGAACTTCTCATTTCTCACTTCCCAGTTTTCACGGAGTTCAAAAGTTCATTCGGAACCTTGCAGTAGATGAATTCTTTTGAAATTTACAAAGCCATTCTAAGAGACATAAATTTTCTAAGCCCTCACTGTCGTTAAATTTCATGGCAAATATTCACAGCTAGAACTCGCAATGCAACGTACTATGAATCGACTCAACTACATTCCCAGGGCCAGTGCAAGAGTCTCGTGTGACTCTCACCGAATATATGATATGGAGCCACACACTCTAAGACATCTCACATTTCCTAAGGTACTATTCACATAAAATACAAATTTTATTGTAGCCTAATTACGTATAATAAAGTAATTTATGCAGTATAGTTGAATAATAAAAATTAAAAATATTGAAAATAAATACAGCGTATCTTCCTAAGAATTACAGGTGTCATAATAGATCCTTCCATATATATAGTATGTCAGCGTGTCACACATTTTCAACTTTACTCCTAGAGGACGTAGCGGAACATATCATTCCATATTAGAATCCGTGAGCGAAGTAAGATTTTCCGGGCTGGATCCGAACATGCAATCCTGAAATTTTGATTTGTTTTCGGTAATTTTTTCGGTTAATTTTGTAGCGAATTTTTTTTTGAAACGATAACAATTTTCATAACTTGGAAATAAATTTGGGAATAATTTACATTAACTGCGAAATCATAGAAATTCAGCCATGAATTAAAAATAATTGTTTGTGCGGTAAGTAAGGACATATGTACATCAAATTGTCTTTAACCTGAAGCAGAATAATTATCGTTTAAGTTAAGCTAAATATTAATGCAAATAAATGCGAATAAATAATTTCTTTATATTTTGGCTCTAACGATTCATGTCGCCTTTTCATCCATGGCAGGGCAAGAATAAGGCGAAATCTGTCGGTGGCCATCTATATCAGGAGTCATTAATCAACGTGAAATATATAATGTAAGGTACGTCAAGAAGTTTGTGGCAAGATCTATAAGAAAGATATATGCCTTGATGCAAACGTGTGTGTGTGTGTGTGTGTGTGTGTGTGTGTGTGTGTGAAAAGTCTAAAATTAAAAATGAAATTTATGTATCATTTAGATTCCTGGGGCAGTAATAACGTAGAAGAAACATAGACAGAACGGATAAGGTCAGATCAAACTTCCGTAAATCTGTAACGTCTTATTCCGTATTCTCGCCATATTTCATCTCTCTTCCTCCTTCTTAAAAACTACATGGATAGAAACAACGTTTTTCAGCAACAAAAACAACGGCTTAATGTATTTGTTCTACACTTACTACCCCGGAGTTTACGGTGAAATATTCCGTAATGGAACCTTATGTTCTTAAATGCTTAAATTTCAGTGATCGAGAAAAAAAGGGTCCCTTCAGCGTGATTTTACTGTAAAGTATTTAGAAGAATACGAATAATAATAATAATAATAAAATAATAATAATAATAATAATAATAATAATTATTATTATTATTATTATTATTATTATTATTATTTAAAATGGCAAGAAATAATGTCGAAGGCGCGGACGGATGGCCGGTTTCCAATTTCATGTACGCATGGAACGTTCACTTTAATTTCGGTCTTGTGCCACATACCATTCTACTTTTTAATCGTGAAGGAGGTAGCCTATACCACAACTTTATGCATATAAAGCGTTCAGATCATGGTTCATTCTCGAGGCCAAAACACAGAGTCAAGTGATGTTGTTTTTGTCATTTGGTAAAGTTCCTGGTTTGTGAATCTGTAGACTGTCTAGAATGCATTTTCCAAAAGAATGTCGGTTGTTGGAGAGTGAAACTGATATTTTCCCCTAGAAAGGAACATTTTTTCTCAATTTCCCCAGTGGTCTGATTGGATAGTCATGTCTACGATCTGACAATATCTATCCCAATAATCAACGATTCACGACTTTATTACACAAGATAGTGAGCCTCGTCACAAAGCTATTTGACTCTGTTTATATTTTTGGGATAGCTGATCATTTATTCTTGTAGAATATGCCTAAAGTATTACTACTAGTAGTAGTACTAGTATTTGTGTATATTATGTTTCCTGCTTTGAATCCTGAAGAACCGGGTTCAAGCTATGAGCCTTAGGCTTTATAGGATAAGTGTCACTTTTTTAGTGTATGGGATTTTCCTATTAGGGCGATCTTCTGGATAACTTGTATGTTGATGTATGTTGATGTTACTTGGACAAATTGTCCATAGTTTTTTTCTTACGTGGCCCAGAGATCCGACTACTATTTTTAGTCTCAGTCTTCATTCCCCATATCCTATTATTATTATTTTTATTTCCTTTCATATCTGGCGTTTACACATTTCTTTCCGGGTCCCGCCCAGGGACCTAAGGTTAGAAATGGCGTCATGACACTTTCCACTAACAAAAAAAAAAAAATAAATTACATAGATAAAGCCCTTCATAAGGTGTGGGCTGTACTTGTCAGAACAATTTTTTTGTATATCCTTGAGGCATGGACTTCCCGGAATCCCTTCAATTAGTCTACTGCAACTTTTCCAACCAGTCCTAGGGCTCCAACTACAAGAGGGATTGTTGATGTTCCCATATGCCACATTTTCGAGATTTCTATTTCAAGGTCCTTGTACTTTGACAACTTTTTGAATATCTTTAAAGATACATTGCAGTCAGCAGAGACTGCCATATCAATAAGGAGGCACCGTTTTTGTTTGTGGTCTTTAATAACAATATCTGGCCGGTTGGCTTGATTGTTCTCTCAGTGTGTATTGTGTAGTCCCATAGAATTGTAACAGGTCCTATCTCCGTAACCGGGTCTGGATGGTATTCATACCAGTTTCTTTCAGTTTCCTTCCCGTAAAAGTTGCAGATTTTCCAGTGCAGATATTGGCCCACTCTGTCATGTCGGGTTTTATATTCAGTGGGTGCCAACACCGTGCAACCTGATACAAGATGATCAATCGTTTCTGGATATTTATCACAGAATCTGCATTTTGGGCTGACACAATATTTTAGTATATGTGCTTGATAATTCCTAGTTAGCAAGCATTGGTCCTGCGCAGCAAGGATAAAACCTTCAGTTTCCGCTTTCAACCCTGCACTACGTAGCCACTGATGGGTACGGATTTTGTCTACGTCAGCTTGTTTGGTACGGGCAGAGTGTTGGCCATGAAGCGGTTCATCTTGCCATCGCTTCTGTATCTGGTCGGTTGCATTCGTCTTTGCTGTTTTTTTTTAGGTATTTTGCAGTTTCAGTCGGTGTATTGTGCTGTAGTTGCATCTCTACGCCCATTTGAAACTCCATTTTGAATTTGTTGGCTTCTTTCATTACGGAGTAAAGACGCTTACTACTTTCATGTTCCTTGACGCATACCCTCATCCAGTCTTCTGTAGTTTCCAGATATCTTTGGAGGCCAATTGTTGTAGTTTTGTAGGACAGTTCTAGTTGAACTAATCCTCTGCCTCCTTCGGATCTGGGCACATACAGATGAGCGACATCAGCTTTGGGATGATGCATGCGATAGCAAGTGAGAAGCTTTCTCGTTTTGGCGTCCATTCGCTTAATTTCAGCTACCGTCCAGTTAAGGACATTAAAGCTGTATTGCACCACAGGGACAGCCAATGTGTTTATGGCTGATATCCTGTTTTTGAGTTTAGCTCAGTATTTAGTACCAGACGTATACGCCTGTAGTACTCTTTTCTTATTTTTCCTTCATTTGGGGTGTTGTATGCCATCTCCTTCGCTAATTCCTAGGTACTTATAAGCTTCATCATGCTCCAGTTCCCTAATCTTTGTGACAAAATCTAAATCTATTAAGGGTGTTTCTGTAATTCTACCTTTCTTGAAAGTTACTTTTGCACATTTATCTAATCCGAAGTCTATACCTATGTCGTCACTGAAGTATTTTACAATATTGAGGAGGCCTTTCAACTCATTGTCGTCTTTGGCAAAGAGTTTGAGATCATCCATGTAGAGTAGGTGATTGAATATTTTCTTATTTATTTTGTAACCATAGCTACTGTTGTTCAGTTCATGTGTAAGAGGGATTAAGAATAAACAAACAGAAGGGGTGACAGAGAGTCTCCTTGAAAGATTCCACGTCGGATACTCAGACGGTTGGATATGGCAGTGCCCCCGGTGTGACTAAGGTATAGTTTGGTGTTCCACATTCCCATGCTGTGCTTAAGGAAATTTAATACCACAGGGGAGACTTTGTACATTTCCAAAGTCTTAAGGATCCAAGAATATGGAACACTATCAAAGGCTTTACGATAATCAATCCACGCTGCACTTAGATTCCTGCGTCGTCTCCTGCAATTTTCCAGGATCATTTTATTTATCAGAAGTTGATCTTTGCAGCCTTATGAGCCTCTTCTGAATCCCTTCTGTTCCAGCGGGAGAATGCTGTTTGTTTCGAGAAAGGAATAAGTTCGTCAGTACAGACGTGATCAACTTATACGTTGTGGAGAGACATGTTATCAGTCTATAATTTTTCGGGTCGTCTGTTTCAGTTGTTTTTGGTATGAGGTGTGTAATACCTTCAGTAATCCATTCCGGGATTTTATTGGGATTATTTACAAGCGTTGATAATGTTTTTGCAAGAATTTCATGGGTAGATCTGAGATGATATAGCCAGAAATTGGGCAACTTGTCATTTCCTGGGATTTCCATTTTGGGATTTCGTTAGAGCTTGCTTCAACATCATCTGTGGATATATTTTCCCATTCTTGCAGAGGTGTATCCAGCATTCGTTCTTCTTCACGCCGTATCCATTCTGCATTTGGGTTATAATCCTTTGGACTGCTCTAAATATTTTCCCAAATTTTCTGTACATTATCAATCGATGGTGGCCTTTCGACATGTAAAGGTGTTTTTCCAATTTCCCTGTAAAATTTCTTAAGGTCCGTTTGGAATATTTTATTTTGGCGATAGAACCTACAACGTTTTTCGTATCGTCTTGTTCTCTGTGCCTTTAGCTGAAGTTTCTGCTTCAGCATTTCCGTGATTGATGGAATGTCAATTAGTGATGTAATTTTATATTTCCGCTTGATTTTTTTTCACTTGCGTGTGGAAATATTAGGGTTTCTGGTGAGCTCATCTAATATAGAAAGGTCAGATCTGATTTGTTTTAATTCTCCTAACAGTTTTGCTTTCCAAGCTGGCTCTCTATGTCTGTTAATTTTATTTATTGTCTTGCACCAAGCTACCGAATCGCTGCTAAAGCTGTTGCGTATATGACGTTATTAAATTCTGTGACGGTATTTTATCTGTTAGTAGCGTTTCAAGAGCAGTGTTGTATATTTTGACAATGTGCTTGCTGAAATTCGTCATGAGGATTTTCGGGATCAGGTATCTTTTTGACAGTTATATGAAAGTTATTCGCCTGATTACTTTCGGCACCACAAGATGGTGTAATAGTTAGCAAGATTGTCTCGCTAGAACAATTACGGCTGAGTAGTGAGTTCGATTCTCACTGGGTGCCCCCTAATTTCAGCCTTGTGTTATATCTAAGCTATGCTTGGAAAAACACTACTCTGCTGAATACTTGGATGACGTTGTTTTTCGCTTCGGTGATTTCAGCTTTGTGGTTTTCAAGGAATTCTAACATAATGTACCTGGATTCATCTTCAGTGACATTGTCTGGAGAACAGCAGGTTGTGTTTAAGGTAAATTCTTTGATTTTATTTTCTGCGAGGTTATTTCGTATTTCATTTGTTTTAGTTTTTTCCTCTTCCTCTGTAACATTACTTATTTCTACTTTCATCTCATTACAGTTTGAGTGATGGGTCATCGTATCTTGTCTTATATCTAATTTTATCTTATCTATTTCTTTTTTTGAGAGTCTGCTGTTTCGCATAATGTCCTTACGAACATTGGCAAGCATGTTTGGATTGAGGTTAGGTCTTTTATCATTTCCCACCATACTTCTCCATATTTGGTATGTTTGATTGGTGCTGTTCATTGCTGGGTTTTCGAGTGCAGTGAAGAATGATGTCATGACCTGTCGTTATTCTTCGGCAGACCAGTTCGTTCGTTTTTTTTTTTATTAGTCGATTTGGTATTGAGTCACTTGGTCCAAGGTTGGCAATAATCCGGGTTTGGTGACGTATTCTCTCTTCGTTTGTGGAAGAGTTTGTTCCAGTGACAAATTTTTCGTCCTCAGACTGGTTCCTCTTCCTTGCTGATCCGGTATGAAATTTTATTCGTATTCATTGATATTGGTAGAGATTTCCGTTTTAACCTTGACCGCCAAGGGGCAATCATATTCAAGTTACCAGCTTTATGACGACTCTCGAAGAAGACCCAAGAGCACGCCCAAACAATTCTACTAATTTACCCATAGACGGCGGGGATAGGTGAATTTTTACAAGGGCATTTATACGTAAGTGAATATAACGAAACAACTTGAATTGAAACTGAGCCCACGATTTCCAACTTCGATCCGTTATCCTTTATACCAACCGCGCATCCAAGTTTACAGCACCTCGTATTAATATGTTATCACCCATTTAGGTAGTGACCGAAATCGACAATGCTTAACTTCGTTGAAATTCCGAGATCCGGTGTTTCAACATGATATGGCCGTAAGCCTTCAACCATATGAAGCTGCATAAAGATGATTACAAATTAGGTACAGACACTGTAAAAGTGCAGGTAGAAGCGTGTAGTATATTGTCAGTTCAGATTTTGATACTAACTCCTATAGGAATTTTACTAATTTACTTCCTGGATCAGTACTAATTCCTTTAGTATTATCAGTACTGCTTTAAAGATGACTAATGTTGTCATGAATGATAATTGGATAAAAGGCTATCGATAGTGAAGGACGTTTTGGAAATATTCTCTGCGCAATCTGAAGGATAGAAAAAGAAATCAACGCTCCTCTTAATTGAAGAAGTAATTCGGTTCGTCCCTTGTTTCGAAGGTATTAATCCGCGTCAAAGTTTGAATAGCCAGAAGAGATAAGAAGTGAACATCTTTGGACGTGACTTAATTAGTGAAACGCAAGTCGACTCTCAAAAAGGATTCTTGTTCGATTAGCTATCAAAAGCCAACGAGAGAGAAGTAGGGAGAGAGAGAAATAGAGAGAGAACAACGAACAGAATTGGAGTACGGTTTCGCTTTTAGATTAATTGATTGAAATATATTTGGCACTAGGCTTCCATTTTCTAGTGAGACAATTTTTCGTCGTGACCAGAATTGTCTTGTCGTTCCCAAACGTTTCAGATATTGTTTACTAAATATAACAAAATATAACCCACGTTTCTCCAAAATGGCTTACTTGTTAAATTCTAGGTTTCCTCGTAAGAAAACTTTATCTTTATATATAATAAGTTGAACAACGATAAAATTGCATCACATCTCATATCAAATAAATATACTTTACTATTTACAATTAAATGAAATATAAGGTGGCATGAAGATAACATGTTTATATATATATATATATATATATATATATATATATATGAGTGTGTGTGTGTGAGAGAGAGAGAGTGAGTTGGTGATTACACGTGTTCGGCTTATATCAGTGTATTTAAACAGAGGAATTAACGTCATCCGATCGAGAAAGACAAATGTTTTCTATATGCTTGTATTTTCTATCTTAAGGAACTGTTTTTCTGATCAAAGCGAACTTTTAAATAATTACCAAAGGTCACAGTACAACATGCTTATTCAGACGCCATACATTACACCTATCCGACCACAGCTCCATCTGAAGCCATTTAAACACACACACACAAACCTACCAGACTCCATCCGAAACAAAAAAAGTAGAACATACCAGCATAATAACCTCATCAACATGCAAAAAAAAAAGAAGATTAAAACGATTACAAATAATGGAAGCCTTAATATTAAAAAAGTAAAAGCTAACACTCAATAATATTATCTGCGAATACGGCCACAATTTGCTGATTGTGTTCGGAAAATACAAAAAAACAAACCTATAAATATATATACATACAGACAACCCATAGATCCAGTTGAAAATTAAAGTTAAATTATCCTTGATGATGACGAAAAGTATAGCCGAAAGTGCTCAGAATGACAGAACATGCGCACACGTATACATACGCACATACACCCACACACGCACACACATATATGTATGCTTTATATATATACTTTAAATATATATACTTTAAATATATATATATATATATATATATATATATATATATATATATATATATATATATATATATATACACACACACACACACACACACACACACACACACACACACACACACACACACATATATATATATATATATATATATATATATGGTTTTCCTTGTGCGTGCGTTTCATTCCTTAGGACTTCATCAAAGCTCGTCCGATGAAGGCTCTACGGACGAAAAACGTTACACAAAAACTTTTTATTTTGTCATACATCTTTCCGCCAAAATTGTTCTTGATATATATATAATTTATATATCGTTTTCCCATATATATCTGGTGTATCAAAAATAGTTTTACAAAATTTAGGGGCAGACCTCCTCACAGCAAAATAAGTACAAATGTCGATATAAACATATCTCCGCATATACTTCGTTTTTGAGTTATTAAGTTTAAAGTTTATTATAGACGATCGTAAACGTACGATACAAGATACAATTCAAAAGTACTTATTACCATAGTTTGCGCTGCCGAGGATCCTGTCTCAGAAACGCGGCGATATTAGCCAGAAAATGTTGTTTCGGCTGCTTTGGGTCTGAAAACGCAAATCGTTGTAGTCATGCAGACTCGCGTACATTACCATTCGCACGGCCGTATGGAGAAATCCTATCTTCCTGCTCACTATAGGAATATCCTGCAATCGTTAAACGAAACTCTTTTCAGTTAACTCACTAATACACACGTTAAACGATGAAGAGTGGCTAGCCACAAAAGTAAACGAATGACAAATGTAATCTAGTCCAAATGACAACACAGCGCTAGCTACTGTAAACTTTGTTTAAATTTAAAAACTCAAAAAAGAAGGATTTTCGTACATATGCTTAGATGGACTTTTTGTGCTTGTTTTGGTGGGAGAAACCTACCTCCAAATTTTGTAAAATACTTTTGATACACCCTTTATATATATATATATATATATATATATATATATATATATATATATATATATGCAAATATATAGAAAAATAGGAAAGGTAAGGTAAATATTCCGAAGTTCTTTAGTATTTTTGTTTTTAATTTTTTTAAAACGTGCCCGATACAAAAGTAGAGCCTAAAATATAATTATTTTTTAAAAAATGATTCCTTCGCTACACAAGAGTTCTCAGGTTTCAAAAATTATTTTTTAGTTTTTGACTCTTGTTTTTTGAAACATGAATACACTTATCTGACGAAGGAATCATATTTCTAAAAAACTATTCCTAATATATATATATATATTATATATATGAACCTAAAGAGCCAGGCAAACCTACCTAGGTTTCACCTACGGGGATCGTATACTTAGTGTATTGAGAACTTAGTTAATTTGGCTTTACACGTTTTGGTGTTTTTTTTTCTTTGGACTCCGAACTTGTATTCTGGACGATTGATTTAGCCTCAATTACATGTTCTTAGTTCTTTCTTTTTTTGTCCCTTATTTTTCCTTGGGTTTTGGTTTGTTCATTAACAAGCCAAAACACCTAAGGTTTTTCCAGACGAGTATAATTAATTATATATATATATATATATATATATATATATATATATATATATATATATATATATATACGCACTATCAGACACAGGTAGAAGAGTAATCCAAAGCAGATCATAGCTACCCTGATTGAAAGCTATAACATATTTCGTCAAAGACTAAGACTTCGCCTTTGACTTTTCCGTTCTGTTGTGAACGCAATCTAAACTCGAAACGATCAATTTGACATGTTCCGTTCGAATAGGAAATCCGAATCTTTGTTGATTTATTCATACGAAAAGTTTAACTCACTATCGATATTTTGCTGGCGCAGGTTTAAGAAGCCTAAAGGCCAACGGAGATTTTCAACCCTGTCTACATTCACAGGATTTTACCAGTTATGAAACAGCTCACGCTGAAGAGTTTATTCAGATCAACTTCTACAATTATCTCAGCTCCCTTACCAGACATTGTTTCTTCAAATGATAGACCTGCATCTGCCAACGCAATATGGTTGATTTGCATGATTATATAGCGTCTATGTAATAGATAGCTGCTCGGGCTGAAAAGTAGGAGAGTTCGAATTACCGTCGAGTTAATTGCATTCGGCTACATGCAAATACCCCTGAGAAAAGTATGGATCGATATCATCTTCCCATAACTATCAGTTAAATAATAGTTTCTGTGGCCGTGGTTGTTAAGCAGTCTAGGACAAAGATAACTGCGAATTAAAAAACCATTGGGCATGGGACTAACCAACCCTAACATCCTATCTACTTGCTATGGAAATCTCAGTAGAAGTACCTTGCGTGCTGATAAGTTGTATCCTCTATATTCCTCATATCGTTTTTGGTTTCAATATAAGATCAAGCTTTCAAAGCTGGACGACACTTCACAAATACCTCTCCCAAGTAAGACCCCACCATAGGGAAGAACCTGACTAAATACTATATGTACGCCATCCCATGCAGGTGTGAAAAGAAATATAAAGGGGGTACCAGAAATTCATACACAGGTGTCCTTAAGAAAAAATGGCACAGTAGATAAAGGCGTTGGTTAGATCCAGTGACAAAATCCAAAGAGATGTGAGTTCAGTACCAGGTTAAAACAGAGGAGATATTGGAGTGGTGGATTAACAGATGATTATCAGAAGATTACTGATAACTGAAATCCATTAGATATGGCACGTGGAACTAGAACAGTCTACCCCAGCGAGTGAAATAAAGGGTTCAGTTCGACATTCGGCTGAAACATTATGATAAATATGGCAACAAAGACGAGGTCAATAATCCGAATAATGTAAATAGTGTACATAATACTTAATCTCAGAAATATAGACAGATACTCGCGATTAAATTATACTAATAATATGTGGTGACTATGTCGATGAGGAACATGTGTTCCAAAAAATAAGACTGAAGATAAATCTTTCCAACATATTAATTATGGTTTGGAATTGGAATGGAAGCAGTGATGGCATATTCATTGACTCATTCATAAGAAATTCAGGATTTGGAATGAGATATCAAACACTTCAAATACATCGTTATATGGATGACTATTAACAAATTCATTATCTACCTGAATTTTACGCGCGGACATTTTTTTCTATCTTCGCTATTACTATCACAAATTTTTGGCCGTTGTGTTCTCCGGCCTTCCTCGAGTGATTGTCAATCCAGATAACCATTAGAAACTTTTGAACTGAACCCTTTTTATCTAATCTACCCGGGTAGATTCCTCTATTCATGCCCAGGGATATATCGTATCTTACTTATTTACTACTGTTCAATTAATTCCGCCTCATTTCTGCTAAGTACAAGTAAACACAACCCATCCAAGGGACTAAACTTATAAATACTCATCAAATTTAGTAGAAACTGTTTGCGATATATCTAGAATGATTAGTTATATATCTATCTGTCCAAAAGATTTTATATTTTAATTTTATTTTAGGGGTTAATTCGCCCACCTCTTCATTTCATGATTATTTGGTTTTTAATATATTTTTTTAAGAAAAAAGAAATAAAGAAAAAGAAACATTGAATATTGTATATAAATATTTTTTTTTTACATCATGGGGCTTTTTATAGGTTCCCTGTGAATATGTGGCATTGTGGGATATGTTAGATTCATTGGTGATGGATGAGTACTTGGGTTGAATGAAGAAACTCTATTGAATAAATTGGTCATGAATCTGATTACCTAGGTCTAAAATAGAAATCGTTGGCCAGACATAACTCACTACCCCCTGGCCTTGTGCCGCATTTGTTCATATTCAGAACAATAAATCAACTTTCCCTAATAGGATTAAAACCAACAAAACCACTTGCACTCATCAAGATTTTCTGTTGAGAAGGATAGAGAACGAGTGGGAGAGAGAGAGAGTGAAAGATACATTAAAATTAAGGATAAAAACAGTGTCAAAGGGTGGCTGGAACTTATTTTATAGGTCAAAGGCCATCTAATCACAATGTTCGCCTTTCAATACAGATAGATAGAGGAAGCTTGTTCGGCAGGGACATGGGAAGAATTATAATGATGACGATGACTGTTTTAAAATTTATTTCCAAAAAACTAAAAATAATTTCATATACTTTAAAAAGCGGCTTGATAAAGTGTAATTTGGAAATCATAGTATAAATTAATCATTTTCCGTTTTATAATTTTGGTACTTATTTTTGTTTCTCCAGTACAAGAATATATTCTCTTACCCGATTCCTTCGACGTGTTGCCTTTTTCTACTTTTCCCTCTTATTTCTCATTTCACTGTTTCTTTCTCATGTTCTTCAACTGCAATCTCTTCTTGCAACATTTTGGTAATCGTGGTCATTATTCAAGAAAAGATCTATTCTTAAGTTGTAATGTGATGCCGCAATATTTTAAACACTTGTGATTAATTCATACTTACGTTTTCTCGCTCTACCATAATGATACTGACTCGCCATATATTGAAAATCACGAGAGATATGTTGGAATATGAACACACAATCCTTTTGATACCATGGTGAATATTCAAGATTGCTTTTTAAAGTATCATGAAATGCCCTGATGTTTATAAAAAATTGCAAGATTAGATGCATTCCCAAATAAATTGCCGACATAATATATATATATATATATATATATATATATATATATATATATATATGGGCAGCAATGATATTTTTATACAAGATTCGCTAAAGACGACTGAAAAGGCACTGATATTGAGCTTCTTATTAAACATTTCTTGTATCTGTATAAGTGTATGCTTTGATGGACACAGACTGTAAAACTTTTCAGAACACTCGGAATTATAGAAATACGCGATACTCCTTCTAAAAATAAATTTATGTGTTCCTTCGACTTATGTTCTTTGTTTACTTGTGTTCCAGTAATGGAAACGGAAACTATTGATATTTGTTGTGACATGTTATATCTAAGTTGTTTGTCACCTCCGGATATCCTAGAAAATGTGGTTGTTGAGCTTATGTAATTCGCTACTATGTCAGTTGATTTCAGCTTTAATAATTTTATGTACAGACAGATTGATGGGGTTGCCATGGGCTCCCCTCTGGGTCCAGCTTTGGCCAACATTTTAGTGGGCTTTTATGAGTCATCCCTCTTCACTTATCACAATGCACCGTCTATGTACCGTCGGTATGTGGACGATACATTTTGCCTTTTCAATAGTGAAGTGGAAGCTGATTCCTTTTTCTCAGTCATGAACCAACTTCATCCATCTTTGACATTTAACATTAAAAAGGAGTCTAATTCTTGTCTCCCCTTTCTCGATGTCCTTCTGCATCGGACTCCTTCTCAATTTCTTACTTCGGTGTTTCGCAAACCAAAGTTTTCTGCTTTGTATACGCGTTGGAACGCATTATGTCCCAAAAAGCAGAAAAGCAATCTCATCAAGACCTTAACTCACAGGGCCTTGATGATTTGTAGTCAACCATATTTGGATGATGAATCGGATTTTATCCGCTGCACTCTTTTAAAAAATGTATATCCTAGTGATACGCTTGATAGTGTCATGCGTGATAAGATTATTGGTTTTCGAAAGGATAAAAAATACTTAGTTCAGAAATGCCCTATTTATTTCCGGTTTTCTTTTATTGGTTCGCGGTGCGAGCTTATGGCTAAGCAGATCTTGTCTGCTCTTCAACTGTGTTATTTTTCTGCTCAACTAAGGATTCATTTTGCGACTCGTTCTGCTTTTCCCTCTATGCGTAAGGATCCTCATCCTCCCCATCATATTTCTTCGGTGATTTCTTCGTTTAATTGTGGTTGTGGTAGCAACTACATAGGAAGGACTTCCCAACTCCTGGATTGTAGTATTAGGTAGCATGACACATTACGTGTTCTTAATCCGGATGCCCGTAAGAGCCAGCTGGTCAATACTTCCGGGTCAGCTATCACTGGACATCTTATAAATTGCAGGGATTGTGCAATGAATTTCAGTCCGGACTGGTTCTCTGTTCTGTCTAGTTCGCACACCCCTTTTCATTTGCGGGCTCTGGAGTCTCTGTACATCCGGTCCAGGGAGCCATCTCTTTGTAAGCAAAAATACTGTGTTCTTTGACTTCAAATTATTAGACTCTTGTGTCTGCGAATCATACATTCCCCCGACTTTTTTGCCATTCTTTTTGTTGCGCAAATTCTCGTTGTTTTGATTCTGGTCTTCCCTCATACCATTAATCATTTCAATTTTTAATGTGTTAATTGTATGTAGGATGTTTGTGGGAGTAATTGTATCTTGGCAATAAATTATTAATCTGTTCTCAGTCGACCCTTATGACCTTGGGAACGAAAATGGTTGGTCTGTCTTGTAAGTGTTTTCATTTCTTATTTTTTATTTTCATATTTCCCAATGCCTATAAGAAACAAATTATATGTTTTCCTTAATATATATATATATATATATATATATATATATATATATATATATGTATGTATGTATATATGTATAGGTATAGGTATACGTGTATGATGGCGTGCATATGCTGGTAAACAAATAAATATTTACAAAGAATAAGCGATATCTCTTGCCCGACTAATTGGCTAAACAACGAAATTCGAGCCACACATCAAACGTAGGTATATGTGTATGTATTAACACACACACACACACACACACACACACACACACACATATATATATATATATATATATATATATATATACGTATGTATGTTAAAACAAAGTATTGCCCACTTGTAATTCTTATATGTAGATTTTATAGGCCTGTTATTGAAATTTGAGGAATAAAAATGATAACAATAAGGGTGATATATTTATTATATATTAGCCTTTTGAGTAAACTGAAGCACAAAGAGAATGATTTTAACGGCTGTGACTGTTTCAACCAGACTAGGAATAAAGAAAGAAGTTAGGCTCATTCTTCCGAGGAATGTCGTTGGTTAGAGGGTTCTAGCGGAATCTATATTCTCTGAGTAAACCCTAATACTTTTTTAAATCCATTAATGTGTGAGTTTATTTTGAAAGTATATTTTAACTCCGATATACGCCATTCTTTTCGGGTCTTAAATGAAAACCCTAAAAGTACGTATCTGATGTCATCAATGCTATATAACGGTTGGTCGAAATGTGCAGCGACTGTTATTTGATATTGCTATTTTTGATTGTTTTTTTATATGGTTATTGAACCGAAGATAGAATTTCGTACCTATTTCTTTACATGATTTCCCCGTTTTTTTTTTTGGTTTTTTTTTGGGCATTCATGATAGAAAATTAAATACATATGATTTGATCTGTCACAAGTCAGAGCCGGTGATTTGAATATTGCGTGAGTGCGGAGGTGGGAGGAAATTGTTACCGATGATGATATGTTTAGAGCCTTACCATCAGTGTTTATTGCGGGCGATATTCTTTTGGTGAGGCTGTGTATGCCAGATAATTGTCTGTATGCTGTGGGCTGATAACTATCGCTGTGTATAATCTCGTTGAATATCTTATTGTTTGGTCCAGTTTTAACTATAAAAATAATAATACCCGCTTAATATAATGACATGTCAAACATATCCCGTGTTATGTCTCAAGAACAACAGTCATTGTCTTTTGATTACTACCCAGTTTAAGCTCAAATACAGTAACCTTATAAAGTCAGTGTGTAAATTTAAGTAATTAGATTTTGTGTGATGATCGTGATATAATTAAACTCTAATATATTTATAAGCTCTTTTCCCTATCGTTTTGTTATTATTCAAATAAATAGTTATTTTTCTTTGTTCCTATTATTCTTGCATATTTTCTTGAAATTAAAAAAAATATATTTTCAGAATTTCTATTGTCCAATGGCTTCACGTGAAAAGAAAATCAACTGCTTTATTTGGTTTGCTTCAGGAAAATCTGTCACTGCTGTCCAAAGAAGGTTTAGAACTCATTAAAACAAGGAAACTCCACAGAAGAAACCCATGTCCAAGTTGAAAAAAAAATCAAGAAACAAATTTTCTCAATGATAATCTTACGGTCTGGCAGAGAAACTGTAAGGCAAGAATGTTAGCATCCAAAGAACAACATAAACAATAATTTTGCATATGCACTTCATAACCGCCTATACATCCATACATACATAATAATAATAGGCCACTTGTATTCGAATATTGTCATCAACTAGGGCGGCTAGCCAATCCCTGTTGCAGACGCACGCTCAGGCATATTATAGTTTGCTCAACACCCACGGACACACACACACACACACACAAACACACACACACACACACACACACACACACACACACACACACATATATATATATATATATATCCGACAGGATTTTATCAATTTAAACGTTGTTTTTAGTGGATCCTTGTATTTGATGAGACCATGCGTTTACTTATTAAAAAGTATATTTATTTTTCGTCGACCTGCCCAAAGAAATTAAATGAAAAATGACGTTTTTTGGGGTTTTTTTTTTAATACTCTGTCCGGTATACAAAAATAAATAAATGTACTACTTGCATTATCTACAATGTTTAGGCAATTGTACGCTCCGACCTTAATCAGGTGAGTGGGAAAAAATAAACTCATGGAAGCAGTCTGGTCTTTCGGGCTAAGATCTGTTGATGCGATAACTAATATCTTTACAAAAACCCGATCTGACTAGAAATAAAATATTGGTGCTATATCTGTGCTAGGGTTGGACAACCTATGACAAAGTTCAAAGAGGTTACCTAGCCTTGTGTGCGATGATCTATTTTCAAACATACAGTAGCTTTCTCACGGGTGAAACGTTGTTCGCCGTCTGTTATCCTGTCCCTCTTTCCATGTCAAATGTTCAGACCAACCGCCTTCATAAGTTCCACCATTAAGAAATTTACAACCCATATTCACGATGCTACATACACAGGGTCGAATCTCCATTCTTTTCTTATTTCATTATTAAGAAGGATTTCCCTCCCAGAGAACTTCTTCCCGAAAAGTCTTACACTGGAGAGGATGGTTTCCAGATCAATACGATCTTAACTTCTTCAAGTCTAGGGTCAATCGTTATTTGTCTTACATATACTCATAATCTGCATGTTTTACTCCTTTACAACAACTTCATTCATTAACTCTCTACATTCTTGGGAATTATATTTTGGGAAAGATAGTAAAAAATATATTCCCTTTTATAAAATAAAATATGATAAAGACCATCATATGAAAAAGAAAGGTTTACAGCAGAAAGTTTACTTAAATAACCTCTATATCAGAGTTTGGTAAACGGTGTACCCGGACACAATAATGCGCCCTTAGACGTAAGCCAGGTACGCTCCAAGTTAAGAGTATTTTATGAATTACTTTTATATTAAAAAAAAAACAAACCTTTATTTTTTAAAAGCTATCGATACAAAGCAACGAAATGTCTTAAAATAAATTCTTATTTCATGATACTTATTTATTCATTTCCTATTTTCAAATTTAATGACCGATTTTACCATATTGGAATTTATACTGAGCTCCAGAGTTTTATTTCGCGCTGAATAAAATCGGTTGAGAAAAAATGTTCTAAAATACAAGAACATCCGCTTAAAATAAAAAAAAAATAGTATCTTGCGTGATTTGGTCTTTGCAATCATTTTGTACGCCTGGGAATCTTGTACATAAAAGGTAGAATTACAGCGAAGAACAAAAGCATCAGAAAGAAGATGCCACAGAACTATAATCTCTCGTATAAAAACGAAACAGTGCGAGGCACAATCAATCACGAAATATGCCCATTTGAAGACCTTATAACAACTTTGGAGAAGAGAAAGTTGAAATGGTATGGACACGTCATAAGAGCCAAAAATCTTTCCACTGCCAAACTACAAAGTATCACCTTAGTCAAAAGATAGAGGAAATATAGCCTGTCACCCACTGAACTGGTAGATCATTCACAAAGAATTAGACATTGGCACGGAATCGAGAGATATGGCGCGAGCTGGTCAAGTGGTCAGATGCGTAGTGACTCTACATTCACTCCCATCATCTACCTGGTGATGAGATTCAATTTATAGCCAGGTATGCACCAAGTTAATAGAAGTATCATTTATGAATTACTATTATATTTATAAAACAACCCCCCCAAAAAAAAAACTTTATTTTTAAAAAGCTAGAGATGAAAAGCAATGGAATATTTTTAAATAAATGCTTATTTTTAGGAGAATTTTTTTTTTTTACTATTTTCCTATTTATCTAACTTTTAGATTTGTTTTACCTCATTAAAATTGAAAGGTGCTCTCCAGAGTTTTAGTTTTCAACAAATGCACCCCGAAGTGAAAAAGGTTGTGTAATACTGGTCTATATCAATCGATATAGAGAGATATCATTTTGTAAATAGTTACTAATAATTACATTTTATTTTGTTGCGCATAGTGCTTTTTATCTGCAACGTTTGCAATCGTGACGAATTCGGTATTAGCTATAAAGTCACCCCACTGCACACCGAGAATGTTGTGTAAGCAGGGCAGATGTAAGCGTTTACATACACGCTGGTGACAGCGGGATATTATCTTTAATTCTATAGCAAACCGGAAGTGCAAGAAGGTTATTTAACACGAAAATTGCAGATTGTGATCTTTTGTGTTTATTTCTGATTTCTCCAAGCACGTTTGTGCAGTGTAATCTCTGTGGATCATGTGACTAAGATGGATGATTAGCGTCTATCAAAACTTTATACTGTTAAGTTCACAGAGAGAAATGTGCACAACAGATGTGTGTTCTTTTAAAAAGTCTTCTAAAAAGAAAAAAAATATTATTCCTCTAATGGGAAATCCAGGTAATATAATGGATGCCAGCGCGTAAAGTAAAATCGAGAGGTGAGTTCAAATTCCAAGCTCACTTCTTTGTTTCACTTTCGAACTAATTGAATTGGGTAATACATTAATTAGCACATTTTCACCTAAGAGATTCTTTAAAGAACTGGGTCGATTTGGTTGTCTGGCTTTGGATAGCAACCATTTAAAAGGAAGAAAGACACTGAATTTTAAACGGTGGATAAAGCAATTATCTTTCCCAAGAAGTATTGGTAATTCACAGATACTAAAGAAACAGAAGCTGTAAATAGCCATGATTGCATGCTTTCTGAACTGAGATGACACTGTTGCTTTTTTAACTTCCCCCTGTTACATCAACTCTCACTAGCGAACAACGCATCGGTTACAAAAAGTGATGAATAATGCCAACACTTCATTCTATTCAGATGAAAAAGAACACTCAATCTACACCATGATAAATTAGCTCTCTGGTCACAGTGGAATCTAAGGAAGAAATTATGGTCATTAGTGAGTAGAGAAGTGGAACATTCAGCACCATTTTTAACAGGAATTGATCAAGTGAAATTCATACATGATAGGCAAACACAACTTTATTCTTAAAAAAATAAATTAGAACTGTTTTCTATTCAATTAAATATACACTATCTGTCTATATTTCCGAGATGATGTATTATGTATACTATTTAGATTATTCGGACTATTGTCCTCATCTTTCTCGCCAAATTTATTACAACGTTTCGGCCGTTGTAAGCTCCGGCCTTCTTCAGGTGGTTGGAATGTCGAACTGAACCCTTTATTACGCTCACTGGAGTAGAGTGTTCTAGTTTCACGTGCCATGCTTTTAATGAATGTCAGTTATCAATTATCTCCTGTTAATTCTCCTCTCCAATTTCCCCACTGCTCCAACCAGGTATTTAACTCACATTCTTTGGGTCCTGTCATTGGATCTAGCTAACGCCTTTATCCAATGCGCCATGTGTCTTCAAGGACGAATGGCACAGGCACATGGCACGTGGACCTAGAACAGTTTATCGCAGTGAGCGAAATAAATGGTTCAATTCGACATTCCAACTACCTGAAGAAGGCCGGAGCCTTGTAATAAATATGGCGACAAAAACGAGGACAATAGTCCGAATAATGTAGATAACGTAAATATTCACCATTATTTGAGATAACTTCTTGCTACTTATCATTCAGCTCTTCCATCGAAACTGAGTAAAATTCAGCAGGTTTTCAGGGTAAAAGTTTTACGGTGCACTCTTGAATTATTGTTTTTATTAGAGGTATTTTTATCCGTCAAAAGTTTACATAGTATTAATTGCTTGTTGCAGCGTCACAATAATATAGAGGATGAGTCCCAAAATGAATCCCTGCCTTATTCTTGCTGTAGAATAACAAGAATAAACAGCACTTACCGGCGTAAAGGTCCCAGCTAGCGTCCAGCTGGCAGACAAAAATAAAGCAGGTTGTAACCCTGCAAACTAACTGATGAATCAAGCTGGTATTTATATAGAAATACTTCCACTCAAGTACCAGCAGCCAATCACAGCCCAAGCAATGGACTATCCCACTTTAGCACAATGAGTTGCTCCATGGCACCATAAATAGCTCTCTTTCTAAAGGTTGGATTATTATTCGCTTAGCTTGCTCCACAACTGAGTGTTTATCTCTACCACGTAGTTTTTTTTTACACTTGCTATATGTGGCCCTGCATTTTCATTGAAGAAGACATTTTTTTTTAAATTTATTGAGCGCAGGACTCTTTTTCGTCCCAAATAAATACGAACCCTTTCTAGCCGTTGAACGAATAAATGTGTATTTGAAAAAAAAAATCAATTCACCCTAGGCAAGGCGATAATGTCACTAAGAAGCTCAGTGTTACTTGGAGTGAAAGTGAATTAGAAGACTTTGCCGAGAAGAAAGGCAAATAGAAGTATAGGATTCAAGATGACAGAATTTGGCGATTGCCTTTGTATTTAAATTTTTGAAGAACCTAGGTGGCAGGTCAGAAAGAAACTGGAAGAGAGTTTCACGGGCGAGAAGTGCGTGAAAAGCAATTATTAGAAATTAATTTGCGATTATATGTAGCTTTTTCAATAGTAAAAAGATGAGACCTATTTTCCAAACTAGTACTGCGTTTAAATTCAATCAATCGGTATACCAAGGAGTAGAGATTTTTAGAACAATCGTCATGAAAGTCGAATTCGTTACATTCAGTTACTCGCAAATATCCTCCGGAAAGTTATGACCTCTCTCTCTCTCTCTCTCTCTCGCTCTCTCTCGCTCTCTCGCTCTCTCTAATGGCTTGAATAACAGGACATACTGGATTCTGTAGCCTTAGTTGTCAACTAGTCTACTGCAGAAAGAATTGGTAACTCTCTCTCTCTCTCTCTCTCTCTCTCTAATGGCTTGAATAACAGGACAGACTGGATTCTGTAGCCTTAGTTGGCAACTAGTCTACTGCAGAAAGAATTGGTAACTCTCTCTCTCTCTCTCTCTCTCTCTCTCTCTCTCTCTAATGGCTTGAATAACAGAACAGACTGGATTCTGTAGCCTTAGTTGGCAACTAGTCTACTGCAGAAAGAATTGGTAACTCTCTCTCTCTCTCTGTCTCTCTCTCTCTCACGCTAATGGCTTGATTAGTAGGACAGACTGGATTCTGTAGCCTTAGTTGGCAACTAGTCTACTGCAAAAAGAATTAGTAACCGAGTGCTGGAAAATCAGTCATGGGCGGAAAGAGACATGATCACTTACCATGGCACTTAACTGAAATTAGAAATACTTTGTGAATCCGACCACACTCACAAGATTACTTTTCGTTTATGGAGATCAAATTTTGAGGAGAGTTTTGGAGATTTTCCCATTGCGTTGAAGATAATCGTATGTAACTGCTATTCATCACCTGTTATGATATATCTAAAGATGAGTTCATTAAGATGCTACATTCGTCATTACAATTGGCTCCCGAAAATAGTTATTACAGATTACTAAATATTATATTAGGAAATAACTTTACGTTACCTCTCTTTTCGGAAAAAAATAACTACGTGATTACAAAATGCTCACCTTATCTATAATTTTGCAAGGTAAATGAGGAATTGTCATGAAGTTTTCAGGAAATAATTCGAGTGTTCCTACACGTAAAGAATAAAATCCTTCTACCTATCCTTGACTCGATATCAAAGACTACGTTTTCGTCATATGTTGAGGCTGATGTGGAACTTTGAAATATGAGATTCTGATGAAATTTTTTCAAGTACATTATTAAAACATGTTTGGATTTCACGCAAAGATATTGTATTTTTGTAACTTCAATATTTCTTTCGATGTTATTCTTGTGACTCGTCGAATATTAAATAATTGGCCTTTATAAAAACAAATAGGTATTCATAGATGGGATGCGAGTGATCTTGATCGGAAAATCAACATCTTCTGTCCAATAAATACGACTCAATTTGAAACCTTTCCAAAAGAGAAACGGCAATCTGGAATTGAATAAAAGCAGAGCTGGTACCTCATCATAAATAAAATGGTGAATTCATCATAAAAGACAGGTTGTGGATTTAGTAAATACTAAACACTTCAAATACATTTGTGCAAGGGTCAGTGTTGTGGATTTCGTAAATGGAATCCTGTACAAAAGTGTATTAAACGTAAGAATACAGATTGTAGTACTAGTCCAAGAATGCGGGTTAGTAGAAAGTATATGTACCAGTCTCTGTAAGTAAAGCCGTTATATATATATATATATATATATATATATATATATATATATATATATATATATATATCTGGACTCTTGTATAACTCTCTGAGAACACCCTGTGTCTGTCTCCCTATCTCTCAACCTGTCTCAACGTATCTCCACTTATCTCAACGTATCTCGATATATAACATTCCACCCAAGAGGAATATATGCGGCACAAGGCCAAGTTTAAAGTGGGTTTCTCCGAGCCCGTAGGCTCAGCCAAAAAATCCCCTTTGAACCCGCATAAGCGGGTTCGGGAACTGTCTACCCCCCCGGACGAAACTTTGCCCATTCGGCAAAACGCCGTCCGGGTTCCTCCCTGCCAAAGCAGAGAGTTCGACAGACGTCGAAAACAGTCATAGACTGTATCTCGACGTATCTCAATATTTAACATTCCACCCACGAGGAATATATGCAACACAAGGCCGAGTTTAAAGTGGGTTTCTCCGAGCCTGTAGGCTCAGAAAAAAATATTCCTTTTGAACCTGCATAAGCGGGTTCGGGAACTGTCAACCTCCCCGGACGAAACCTTGCCCTTCGGCAAAGCTTCTTCCGGGTTCCTCTCTGCCAAAGCAGAGTGTTCGACAGACGTCGCACACAGTCAGAGACTGTATCTGGACGTCTATCCACAGCAGGTATTCTCTATGTCAGTATAATATACTTTGGACGAGTCCATCTTGTTTAAAAAGGGGAGAGCCCCACAACAGTCAGTTATAAAAAAGTTAGTATAGAAGAAATGGAAAAACAAAAGGAAAAAAAAGAAACTGAAAATAAAATAGGCTACGCTAGAGATAGTATCGCCCATCACTGCAAGTTGCTATAAAAGCAAGACACTTGGGTCATGTCCTTAAATCGCTCGTCACAAATAGTCTTTCATATGGGTGGCATGCATGGTACTAAACCTATTCAGAATTATCTGTTAGCTGTATGAAGCTGCTTCCTAAGATCAATGGTTGAACTGACTCTGAACGACAGAAGCCTATGTTTCTTAACAAAGACCACACTTTTTCGAACCTTGTGGACTGTCGCTACAGAAACACAATAACTATACCAGATAAGAGAAACCACTTCACTTGAGAACATTCAACAGCAAATACAACTAAAATCAGATAGCACTCGAACGGAAAATAATGAACGCAAATTCTAGATTACTTCAAATAAAACCATAGAAATGTAATTCCGTCAATCTATATATAAAATTCTTTGATTTCCGTTAGTCTGTCTGTCCGTCCATCAGACCCTCTAAAATAGCCATATACTGACCGATCGAAACCATATTTTGAGAAGAAGTGTAAACAAGGGGGCACAAAATACAGTAGATTTTACTAGGATGCGTTTCTTTTATTATTATTTTTTATTTAACATACAAAATACTCCCAGTTTTAAAAAACAATTTAATGATTTAAATAACAGATGCTTATTTAATAAAGATGCAATATTTTTTGCATATCTTAAGTTTATATATATATATATATATATATATATATATATATATATATATATTCATGAATTATTCACACAAAAACTAATGCAAAGGTTAATGATTTAATTGGCGAGAAATCCATCATCGCAAACAATTCAAATAATATACAAAAACCTCCGAATCCGTTATGAATGAATTGATCCTTGTTTATATAAATTTCTGCCGTATTACTGTAATTATTGAACAATATAGTTCATGCCACTTTGACAGAAAATTCACCAGTAAAAAATTCGTTCATCACCATATATGAACGCACAACTTTAAAAAATTTAAAATCAAACTCAGCGTTGCTACTGCGCGCTCCAAAAACAATAACTCATTTCCAATAGCATTTTCGGATACAACAATACATATATTTTCGTTGTCCTCTTATTACTAAGAGAAAAAACAAGAACAACATCTATTCTATACCTGAAGATGTCTGTAGGAACAGACGAAAGCTAAAAATAAGAACTAATAGGCAGAAATTTATATAAACAAGGATCATTTCATTCATAACGGATTCGAGGTTTTGTATATTATTTGAATTGTTTGCGATGATGGATTTCTCGCCAATTAAATCATTAACCTTTGCATTAGTTTTTGTGTGAATAATTCATGAATTTGTAAATTGATTGCACGTTTATCGTAATATATATATATATATATATATATATATATATATATATATATATATATATATAATTAATTCTCGTAAATTAACACGCAGTGTAGTAGCTTTGTAAATATAAAATCTATAGGGAGAGTTTCAAATAGGCAGAAGAGGCGATAACTTCAGCAATACTAAATACTGTGAGAAATTCAACACGCCGATACGTGTTGAAAAATTCTAGTACTAGAAAAAGCCATAACAGCTAATGGAAGCGAAAAACCTATTTTCCAGATAAATGGTTTTAAGAGAAAAATTTTACAAACGTCAACCGACAGTAGTACTGGCTGTTCACTCAAAATATTGCTACTTTGCGATAACAAACTTGCAATTCCCAGGTAGAGGCATATTTTCATAATGTTGTTCACACATTACAGGGCATAGATCCACTCCAGGAAATGGGTCAATTAATAAGTGCGTAAGAAGTGCATATTATGGGGATATGTAGGATAGACAAGAGTTGATTTTAAGATTTTAAGACGTTAAGTTCGTGGTGATCACGGAAGAATACTCTCGGCTGCCTTAAAGTAACAGTTGTCTGAGTAAAACTTCTTCCTGACCAATGAAACAGAAAAGGGATCTATTCGGTTTACGCAACCTGAGGGGTGTAGATGTGAGAATGTTGAATTGGTGGTACTAAAAATGTAGCTCGTTTCAAACATTACGATGAAAATAAGAGAGCAATGTTTCGTCTCTGTGAAAGCGGTGTAAGATGGAAAATAATTCATCACCAACAAACGTAAATGGCTTTTGAACTCTATAAAACCTGAAAAATGAGAATTGGGCCGAACCAAGTCAGATAATTTTCTGCAATATTCTATTTTTCTCTTGTAAAGATAAATCATGACAGGAGAAGCACGGTACATTCTAGAGCCCTACAAGCAACCGACCCTTTCTCCAGCATCTTTAGAGAGGGATCGTAAATATGTGTTCTCTTTGGGATTTAGAGTGAGCTTGAATTCGAATAGGTGTTCATACCAAGGATCTTCATTGAGAGTTCAACCGTTCTATCGTCTACTATTTCACAGTATTGTTATAATAATCACAAGATTCTATCTGCTTCATATTGCCATAAGTATAAACTGTTTTGCTATGTCACAATAACAAACTTACAACTATACCGGTTTTTGAATAATCAGATCTGCCAGGACAAAGGGTTGAGATAAACATAGGACAAATCGGAGGCGATTTGATTTTAACTAGTCTTTAAATATATGGAATCAATGTTCTTAATCACAGGCCAACAGCATACAAATATTTATTATCTACTTTACTAAGTGACCAGCAGCCATTTCTAATAATTTCATTTCGTATCGTAACTTTTCAAAAAAGTGTTCTTTGCTTCTAACTGAAGTCATCTTGGGAAATCAAAACCGAGGCTGAAGAATATTTCTCATTTTTCATGGCTTATGCTCTTTGTTATACGGCAAACTTTATCTGATTATTTGAGACAATGAAACACATGTCTGATACCATAGATGCAATGCCATTTATTCATATAGCGAAGAATCTTTGGATTGATTGATTTATTATCCTGTTTTTTGTTTTGTTTTGTTTTTTTTTTGTTTTTTCTGATTCTCGACCTTTGGCCGGTTATTTAAAGCCAGGAAATATTCTTACATTTTAACTTTCTTTTGACGATACTAATAATTTACTGATACAAGTTCTATTAATTAACACATAGCTAGGGGAGATAAGAAAGGGATTTATGTTTTTCCCAAGGTTATTTGTATATATAATGAACTCGACTGTAATTGGAACACAGTATTCCGATTTTGAATTCTGACACGTTATCCATTACACCACGCTTAAAACACCTGGTATCCCCTAGCGGTCACCTTCCTAATTATTCATCTGACTCAGCGTTGCTTAACTTTGGTAGTCGTACAAGAACAGGTCATTTAACGTGATATAGTTATAAACCTACGAATGTTTGCAAGGCGCAATTGGTACTTTTTAAGGAATCTATTTGGGGTATATTTGTAAACACGGGACTGAATCCAGGTTAAATCAGCAGCAGACTACGACGATTATTTCACTTTAAAATCTTCTGTTTTAATTTGGTTAATTGTGCTTCTATGTCCCAAGATCCCAGCTCAGTTTATCAGGACATGACAATTGCATCGTGCAAGAAACTCGCAGCTATGCTACAAGAGAGGGAAAATGTACTTTATCACACACTTTCACACACACACACACACACTTTCAGACACACACACACACACACACATACTCACCCCCACCCCTACATACAGACAAACACGCACACACATATGAAGAAATAGTGTGGAATCCATGCACGATTCCGCCTTTTTTTTAGCTCGCGCACGGACTGCACCCCTTTCTTTCACTTTCGACTAGGACGGAATTTGAATTTTTCTCGCGCATTTTCTGACGTCACCGACGAACAGCGTTTTCAAGTTAGTTGCGGCATGATTTTCAAGCTAGCAGGTCAACTCATTTATTCCGTGCCCCTAACCCATACGCAGGCCGGAATATCTTATCCTTAACTAACCAAAACTTCAACATGTCGTGTGATTATAACTTTTCTTCGAACAACTTTCGAACTTTCCTCCGTTTTTCTACTAGAAAATGTAAAGTTAAGACACTGCCGACATCACACTTTTCCAAGGCTTTTCCTCGTCTTGATGCGAACAACATGTTGAACTTTCCTCCGTTTTCAGCTAGAAAATGTAGAGAATACGACACTGTCGTCAATATATTTTTCCAAGATCAAATTCCTCGTCTTGAAGTGAACAACATGTTTGAACCTTCTTCATTTCTTACCAGAGAACATACTCTACGGCACTGTCGTCACCACACTTTTCCAAGACCAACCTCCTCGTCTTGATGCGAACAACTCAGAATTTTCCTTCACTGAAGATTGATGAACTGTTCATGCACCTCTTTTGAATTCTAACCTTGACGAACCAGTTTTAAAAAAAAGATAACATTACACACACATTATTAAACCTCGCAGTGAGTAGTTTTCCTATTTGTGTACGCATACACCTTTCGTACAAAAAGACAATATTCCCAAACTTTCATTCTGAAGAAACTTTTCCCGCCTTAGCCATCTTGGTTTTTCATTTTGGCGCGGAACTTTAACATTTTATTAGTCTCTACATATTACTAACTGCCAACTGGCTAAAAACAGACCTCACCTTTTCTGATAGTCTCCACTGTTGAGACAAGATTATTTGTTATTAAAATAAAATTTCATATATGCTTTCCACCAGATTCGTTTTGTCGTTTTCTCCTGGCTATCTATATTTTACTATTTTTATGCATGTGTTAAATGACCCTTTTTCCTCACTGAAGATCACTCATTTAATATTTTTACTTTGTTTGTGGATTCGGTAGAAATAAGTAGTGTCTGGCACAAGGCCACTTTTTAATTAACAAACAATGCATGCTACCGGGCCCGCAACAAGTTTTAAAGTGTGCTATATTCATGGGATAAAGTGCTCAGTATCAGAGTTAGAGCGTATGTAAATATAAATATGATAGTGAACATTAAAGTCAACACTAAGAGGCGACAGGCTGTTTCATGCTAGATGTAATTGTCAGGCGCACGACGATTGCACATTGTCTAGCATGAAGCGCCCTGTATATATATATATATATATATATATATATATATATATATATATATATATATATATATATATGTAGGTAAAAGTTAAAGTTTTAGAACTTGCTATATAGAGAAAATAATACGAACTGGAAAAGCAGGTAAGGTTTTTATATATTTATATGTAATATTTATAATCCATGTGTGTTTACAGAGAATTATAAAAGTGTTTTATTTACATGTGGATTTTCGCTTTTATCTTTTCAAAATGTTTCTAAATATTTATTGAATACCACATGCTGACGCTTAAGAATGAAATACATAAAATCAAGGGGCGTAACTGGGTTTATCTGTCGCTTACGATAAGGAAAATATGACATAATCTATTTTGAGTGACATAACTCTGGTTTTTCTAATAAAAACTTTGTGAAATTTTATAATAAAAAAATTACCAACACTCCGTATTTATATTAAAATTACCAGCAATATGTTTTATAGTAAAATTACCAGCAATAAATTTCAACTATAGTTTAATGTACAGAAATGCTTTTCAAAATATATTTAGTTGAAGCCATAAAATTGTGTTCAACATATTTAGATTTCTGTATTAAATAGCCCATAGCGGTTGATATGCCACTAATTAAAAACAACCAACCAAAACCTACATTCTTTAATCCAGTTCCCATTAGAAAACGTTTTCCCCATTAATACGTTTTTCCCATTAACACGTTTTCCCCATTAAAGCGTTTTCCCCATTAAAACGTTTCCCCATTAATGTTCTTTACAACGATCAAGAGAGATAATAATTGTTTGTTATAAGGTTGGGTAAATATACTAAGTGTGGTAGAACAGATAATTATAGTTCCATATTTTTTGTTGAGTTTACTGTATATGGCTTTGCATTCTCATCAAAGAGAAAATTATTTATCCGCTTGACAAGCGCAAGACATTTTTCAACTATCTTTTTATAACATTTGTCCGTATAAATTTGAATGAAACACAAAGATAGCATATTCACTGAACTACCAAATCTTCAGCTTAGACTTTTCTGTATTCGTTTAACATCAGATTGAGTGATTCGTGTTCGACGGCTAATGAATATTTTGAAGGTTATTTAAAGCCAGAAACTATTTTTAGATTGTAAGAAATTTGATGGTATATAATAATTTTTTTTTCTTGATACAACACTTAATAATTAACCCCAAGCTGGGGAGAGAAGAGAAGGATTGATATCTTTCTAAAAGTTATTTACGCGTAAGTGAATATAATGAACCCAACTCAACCTAGATCCCAGCTGCCCCATTAACAATCCCGAGCCATTATCCATTACACTACCCGCAGATTCAAGCTTAAAAACTCTCAGTATTACAAAGCGGTCACCCGTCTAGGTACTGACTAGACTCGACGTTGCTTAACTTGGTAGATTCCTCTCGGGAACTTTATTTTTTAAAACTAATGTTGTCGTAAGCTGTTTTAACATTAGAGGCTTGTTATTTTCATTCGGTTAGATTAGCGGTAGAATTACAATAGAAAAATCTGGACCTTAGAATCTGACTTTGTTCAAGAAAGAAGTAAGTAACTGTGTGTAGTGTGCTTTTATCATTGCTAAAATTATTGCTGATGACGTTTAGTGAGTCAAAGTGATATAATTTCTTTTGTTTAAATCCTTTCAGTTTCATTAAAGGCGATATGAGCTTTTCAAAAAGAATTAAATAAGTAAATAAAATATAAATAAAAAAAATGCATTGCGATATAAAATGCTAAATTCTGGAAACGGTTGATAAATATCTTTTTTTTTTATTTCATGTTATTTTTGTTCTACTTAAAAGAAACACTTCTGTGTATTTCCCACGGAAGACAAAAACAAAACAAAGATATCAAAAAAGGAATAGAAAATATGGACGACGTTTATGAAACGCAAAAACAATTCGGTTCCTTTGCGTCCCTGTTTTTCTAACGCAACAGATGTATTGACATTGTCACCAAAGACACCTTCAAGAGCGTTGCCGTAAGCACTTCAGAAAATATTAGCTGAAGATAAAAAGTGGTGTTAAAGATATATTTCTTATCAGATAATCAGCTTTAAGAGTGTTAAGAAGAAGAGGGTTCTTAGCATTAATAATAATAATAATAATAATAATAATAATACGACTGAGAAAATGCATGAAAATTGCGAGAATTTTACGTGTTTTTCAGGTTAGCAGAAATTCTACCAAAAAAGGCGATCAATATAATACCATATAATCAATCTAAACAAATAAACATCAAAATTCTGTCTGTCCGTCCGTATAACTGAAACCCCTCTAACTTGGGCCATACTTACACTACACAGAGATATTATACCTTATTGTAATCATGATGATCCCGGGATTGAAAATCTAACCTTCGTGTCTTGCGGAAATATTTATCATTGGGATTTCTATCACTTTGAGGAGGGAATCTTTAAAAATTAAAGTTTAAATATAGATGAGAAAATTTTATGATTTTAAACATTTTTAAATCTATATTGAGCTTAAGTAACACACACACAAAAAAAAAAAAAACTTTTAAAAGCTTTTGTTTGTAATTCAGTTTCAAATATCTCTCAATCCTTGTGAATTGAGGAAATCAATTCTAATTCTTCAAAATGCCAAGGAATCAGAGTTAAAATGAGAGATTTCGTGACGTGAGTTTGTGACTTCAAGAACTTCTCTCAAATAAAGTACCACGGAGTTTGTACTTTGAAAAAATCAATTTTCGGCCTGAATTGGAATTTCGGCCCACATCGTGGTTTCGCCTCCAATCAAACTTTCGGCCCAAATCGAGGTTTCGGTTCTAAATGAACTTTAGGCCTAAATCGTTTTTCTAGGGGATTAATTAAAATGTACATATATATATATTTTTTGTCGAAACTCATATGAATTTAAGATATTTTTTTTTGTATGAATGCAACGGTTCATAATTTCTGATCTTTGATTCAAAATGTTTTCCGGATCAGGAAATGTCATTAGTGCTAATTTTTTTCTTATTGGAAAAGGTTGCAGATGTTATTATGATTGTTGCAATCAAAAAACGTTTTAACTCTGATTCGGTCTATAAGCCTTCATTAATATTTTTTTTAAATAAAGCGTTGGGAATTCAATTGATAAAACCTCCCAACGATACCTAAAGTTGAAAGCAAGTTAGCGGAATCGACTGATCTAATTTTTTTTTAAATTTAAAAGCTCTATATGTTAATTTTTATTTTTATTTTTCACACTTGTATTAAGCGCTTTTTAATGATACTGTTTTCTAGTCTAACCCAACTCTGACCATTAATCTTTTCAGTATTATATATATATATATATATATATATATATATATATATATATATATATGATGAAAATGGATTATTAATGTATGCTATGCTTATCGAGTGTACTCAATATTATGGATAGAGGTTATGTAAATATAATCATAAAAGTGGACACTGAATTCAACAGCAAGTTGTGTGAGTCTGTTTCGTATTTGAACAGAATCTTTATGGCCGGAAGATTGAGTTAAAGTATGAAAAAGAGTGTCGGAGCTCAGTGTTAAAGTCAGAAAAATGGGTTATTATCCGGATCAACGATCATCACCAACCATCAGTGATCAGCAGTCATCACCAACGACCACAAGAGACCAGCACCGATCACCAAGTGACTCCCGTCGACCACGCATTCTATCAGTCCACACAGCGATTCAGGTTTCACTCCCTGCTGCCCGTCATCTCGCAGATCACCGTGTCCAACCGCCTAACCTTCAACTAGGACTGCCTGGTAGTACCAACTCAACACGCCGACTATCTGTCGACCTTCACTGACTGCCTATCGTCCATCGACACCGCTCAAGTGGTTTCCTCTTCATCTGGTTATCAACTATCGTCTGCCCTCGGCTACGACTTCCAACTGGTACCAACCCAATACACCAACTGTTTATCAACCTTCGGCACCACTCGATTTGCACAGGAATTTATAAACTGTTGGCGAATCTAAAAACAACAGTCAAACTATCACCCCGACCACCCAGGGCATTTGAAACATCCGGATTCTTCGATTATATTTTTCTGCCAATAATAAATTTTGGCATATTTAACTAAACCCCTTGTTCTCGCTATCATTGCCTTGGGCCCTGTCAGTTCTTCAATTTTAATATGGTGGTGTGGGGTTCGTCTAACATCGACAACACGGACATCGCAACATATCTTTTGCTTGCTTTCTTTCTATTTATTTATCTCGAATCACAGGCGCACACACACACACACACACACACACACAGAGGGTTGGTGCAAAATTATCAGACGTTCTTAAAACAATAATTATTATGAAAAAAGAAATAACAATTCAGTAATAACATTTTTAAATGATTATTCCGGAGTGTATGAGCATCAACACGCATTTTTATAACCTGAAAATAAATAAAAAAATTATTAAATAAAGTAAACAAAACAGCAAATTTTATTAACAAATATCTCGCCTACAAAAACGCCTGATAATTATGCACCAGCAGTATACATTATCATCTGACTCCCACACAAACTAGAATTATTATGCACATACATACATAAAGCAATATTTACATTTTTTTTTGATAGGCTTAGAATCCGTTATATCTTGTCCCTTTGAACTGACGCGTCGTCTCTCCTTGAATTCGGAACACCACAAATTGTACTAACATATGTTGAACAAATCGAATGCCTCTTAAAAATGATTAATCAAAGTCAAAAAGTTAATTTGCCAGAATGTATTTCTTCTTTTTCTCCATACATCATTCTCTGATGAATATCTAATAAAAGTGAAACACGGTAGATTAACAAACGTTTTTTTATTTGTTTTTATCATTCTCTCTGATGCTGAACTTTATTTGATCCCAACCTATCTATCTATCTATCTATCTATCTATCTATCTATCTCTGTCTCTCTGTCTCTCTCTCTCTCTCTCTCTATATATATATATATATATATATATATATATATATATATATACATATATATATATATATATCATATTATATCCATTATTTATTTTTCTATCACAAATAATACTTTTCTTTTTTCTTTCTTTCTTTCACGTTCTATGCTTTGCTTTTTTTATCTCCTATTTCTTGCTTTCTTGATTTATTTTTTCTATCACATATTATACTTTACTTTCTGTCTTTCTTTTCTCGTTTTTCTTTCTTTCTTTCTTACACATTCTACACATTTCCTCCGTTCTTGCTTTAATATTGTACCCTTTGCTTTCTTTCTTTCTTCGTTCATATCTGTATATTTGTATATACACAGCAACTTAATTATGACTATATACGATGATATTACATTTTCTTTATTGATAGCATTCGAATGCGCGTTTCGTGTGGAAATTCAGCGTGGAATTTGCCGATCGACGTTCACATTCATAGTCAACGTTTTATTGTATTTCCTTTAATTTCTTCCCGTATAGTGTAAAAGAAATTGACGTGAGAGTTTCTCTGCAACGATATTGAAACAAATGGGAGGAACAATTTGAATGGAATATACATCATTCATTAAGGTTATTATGTCAAAAAAGTATTAAAATGCATTAAAATTATATATATATATATAATATATATATATATATATATATATATATATATATATATATATATATATATATATATATATATATATCCATCCCTTTTTATAAAAGTTTCGTTAAAAACGACTTTCAAGGTATCTGCGATAAAGTTTTTTTGTTATTTTTTTTTATTTAATTATACTTGGGTGCATATATTTTTTTCTGGGCATAAATTATGTATACATTGTTCGAAAGTTCTGTATGCCCAAGCGATTTCATCTATTCTATAGCCATTATCAAGGATGATTTTATTTTTACATTTAACTGAATGTATCAATATCTTTATGAATAAATCTAGCCTCATAGACATTTTTATAAGAATTTTTATTTTTCAAATACGGTCAGCGCTTTGTGGCCATGTTCCTAGTTGATGTTATAGAGTGTTGTAGTTTTCTAGTTTTTCATAATGCTTCCATTATTTCCGGCTTTTTCTTTACATGTGGATGAGGTTATTATTGTTGTATTTTATAGGAGTATGTTGCAGATGGTCTTTGGTAAGTTTCCGTGAGTATTTTAAATGGGACGTAAATGAACTATGGGAAAAGAGATGTACCGCGAGTCTTCTTGTTATGCATGTAATGGTATATCCAATATAATTATTCATGAATTTTTCATTAAGTTCCTTAAGAGATTTTTTTAACGAATATATATATATATATATATATATATATGTGTGTGTGTGTGTGTGTGTGTGTGTGTGTGTGTGTGAATAGTGAATATACATAACACACAAAGTCGATGGCACGACTCGGAGTCTCATGATAACTGCAATCTTCAGGTGGAGACCTAATAACAAATAAACATTTAGCTCTGTTATATAAAATTGAGCACTGCTTTTATAACACCTGAGAAAGAAATATATATGTAAGTGCAAGTATATTTGCATATATTTGTATATTTTTCATATCATATATATATATATATATATATATATATATATATATAGTTAGTTAGTAAGTGGCAACCGACATCTAGACACACGTTGTGATACAGGGAAACATTGTTGTGATGACTGACAAATACATTATATATATATATATATATATATATATATATATATATATATATATATATATATATATATAAGATAACTGTTAACCTAGACCAAACATTTTTCAACCTTCAATGAAAATCATTCCAGTACTGAGTAATGATATATATTGATGTTTCAAATAAAGGCTGGTGGTAACACTTTTGCTCAAACTTTTGCCACAAATATTTTTCGGTAATTTTATTCAATTTTTCATTTTTAATAGCTGTCAAGAATTGTTGCACCTGACAGCATAAAGTAATGGAATATATATATATATATATATATATATATATATATATATATATATATATATATATGTATGTATGTATAGACCACTTAAAAGCTGAGTTTCAATTTTCCATTATATTCACTCATGCAAATACCCTTGGGAAAGGTATGAATCTACATCCCTTGGCTATTTATTAGTAGGACTTGTATCAGTAAATTATTATTATCTCCCTCAAATTTTAAAAATTTTTATGGCTTTAAATAACTTTAATCAATAAAAAAAGATTTTCAGGAAAATATTTATATCATGTTCATATATATATATATATATATTATGGCACAAAGGCATATAAAGTTTTCTCAACTCGAATTTTATCCTTTTTATGTTTAATTCAATCACCTTGAAGTATATGATATAATTTAGAAGGACAACATCTTGATTATGTGATTATTTCTTTCTCATAAAATAAGTTTTCAGGAAAAAGTTTTCTCATGTTCAGTAGCCGTTATGGCACTTTCCTCTATTGACTGGAATATACCTTCTAACCTTGCGGGTGTTATTTATGCGACATCTTGATTTGTATTATTTCTGATCTCCATCAATTGTTATTTGGTTGTTATTATGCCTTTTGATAGATTCAATGAATTTGGTACAGTTCTTTGTTTATGAATTTGTATCGCCCGTTAGGAATGCTCAAAGAAGAATTGTCTTTGCTGGAACCGTCAGACTTTTCTCACTCAATGTCTTTCTTGACCAATGATTAAAGTCAGTACTCTTCTATATGATCATGCACATATAATATATATGATATTCTACTTACATATGTTTATGTACCTTTAAATAATTTATTCATATATATATATATATATATATATATATATATATATATATATATATATATATATATAAGAAGTTCAGGTAAAAAGAAATTGATTGATCACAGATAATAAAGTGAAGTCGTTGATAATAACATTTTCAATGTTTTCCTGATTATATTAGTATTGATTTCTTTTTAAAAAGTCATTTTCAAAATCGAAATATTGATTTGGTTTGTTTTACAACATATCAATCTCAATGGGTTATTTATTTATATTTTATTGCTGGTATATTTTTTTTCTCAAAAATGTATTGTAGGTAATTTTTTTTAATGTAAAACTGGTAATTATTTTTTTTTCAAAAATGTATTGCTGGTAATAATATTTCTTCCAAAAAAATATTGCTGTTAATAATTTTTACAAAGTATTTCTGGTATTAAAACCTATTTTTAAATTTTCATAGTGTTTCGACTCCATTTTAGGGTGTTAACTATTTACCCATACCTGGGAACCTAACAGCTTCTACCACCTCGGGTCAGGATGGACCTGGAAACACCAGCAATTATAGGGAGTTCCACGCTCCTCAAAACCTCCTGACCAGAGGTCTTGCTGTTGGACGTAGTTTATCGTCTTACCCAGGACGCAGATGTAGTTTATTATCATACCCAGGACGGTTGAAATATTGGTCAAGAAGTTTACAGTGAATAATAAATACAGATTTACTATAGAATTGTACATGGTTTTTGTTGAGATGTTGAGAGTTTATTGAAATAAGGACAAACACATACGTAGGGAAAAATACTGGTATATCTGAAGAGGTATTTACAACAGAGAGATAAGTAGTCAAACGAACGCAGGTTAGTCAGTAACAATCAGAAAGAGTATAAAGTCCAACTGTATCATCCGGTAGAGAGACGGAAGTGTGATGGTCACCTGATCTCTTCCAGAACTCTATAGAAGTGTCCTATTAGTAGTAGAGAGATCAGTCCATTCTGATGAGAAGGTGGGTGGCCCCCCCCCAAAAAATTGTTTTTTACATTGTGAAGAAAAAAAAATTTTTTTCAATATTTTTTCCTTTTCGGGTCCATCATAAATTTTTGCGTCGCTTTTCGCTTTCTACCAGATCTGCGCTGTTTTTACTCTGTCTGTGGTACTTGTAAATCAAAAGTATCATATAATTCGTATAATTCGTCTTCTACTTGCCGAGTTTCTTCCGATTCTTCAGTACTCCTTTTCTTTAGCTTGTTGATGTGTCTTTTATGGGTAAATTTTGTCCCTTTTACAATGTACACCATATTCCCAATCCGCTTTTGTATGACTCCTGGTTCCCACGATGTCGCATTATTTTTGAAAAAAACTTTTTCATTTGTGTGGAATTTTCGCTTAGGAACCATTGCGACTGGTGTGTGTATCTTATTTTTAGGTATCAATTTATCAAATGCAGATCTAATGTTCCTTGCAAACATTAGCTCCGCAGGTGATAGGCTTGATGGGGCAGATTTATTCGGAGTAATGCGGTATACTTGCAGGAATAGCTGTAACGCCTTTCTAGTCTTTTCTAGTACCTGTTGCTTTTCTAAGAGCCCTTTTTAGCGTTTCGGCAAACCTTTCGGCTAGTCCGTTGCTGCGTGGGTGATACGAAGGAATCCTCACGTGATCCACTTGAAAATTCTGGCAGAATTCTGCGAATTCTTTGCTCGTGAATTGAGTACCGTTGTCACTAACCACAGTATCTACCACTCCAAACCTTGCAAATAATTCATGCAATTTATTTATCGTATTTTGTGATGTTGGCCTCTTCATTTGGAAAACTTCGGGCCATTTACTATAGCTGTCAACTACGACCAAATAATGCCACCCGTCAATTGGACCCGCAAAATCAATATGAATCCTTGACCATGGCCTGTCGGTTTTTGGCCATGGCTTCTGTAGAATTAGTGGTGATTTTGATGCCAAAATGCAGCCTTTACATCTGCCGACCATAGACGCAATGTCGTTGTCCATACCTGGCCAGTAGACGTATGCTCTCATGAGGCTCTTCATTCTATTTATGCCCGGGTGACCAGCATGAAAATCTTTCAATATTCTTTTTTGGAGTGTACTAGGGATTACTACCCTATCACAATATATTAGCACATTATCACACAGAGAGAATGTCACTTGAATTTTTTCGTCTTTTTTAGCTAGCTTGTCTTTTATTTCCATAATATATTTGTGCTTTTCTGCCTCTTTTTTGATGTTCTTAAGCGATACTGGTAATTCTCGAATTGCGTTCGCCAAATTTTCTTCAACCTCGTCATCTGCTCTGAGGGATGCGATTACCGTATCCTCTAATGTTTCTGTTGCTTTCGGAATGAGTCTTGATAGACTGTCTGCGTGACCAATTTTGTGGGTGGACAAATATTGTATTTTGAAGTTATAATTTAGCAAAATTGTTCCCCACCTAAGCAATCTATTTGCGGTGTATGTTGACAGACCCTTCTTTGATCCGAATATCGTTACCAGAGGCGTGTGGTCTGTCTGCAGCGTAAAATACCCTCCATGTATGTATCTATAGAACTTTGTTACAGCGAAGATAATCGCCAATGCCTCTTTTTCAATTTGTGAAAAGTTTCGCTCAGCAGGTAGTAACGATCTGCTTGCATGAGCGATCGGTCGAACTTTACCATCCTTTCACTTGTGCAATATGCACGCACCTACGCCGTGTGTACTGGCATCGCTCGCCACGATGATATCTAATTTTGGATCAAAATGTACCAGAAATAATTCTGATGTCAACTTTTCTTTTATATCCTTAAATGCTTGCTCGCATTCTTTTGTCCATATCCAAGGTTTTTCTTTTTTTAGTAGATCGTTAAGGGGAGCTCGTAGAACGTGGAGGTCTGGGATAAAATCCTGGTAATATGACACCAAGCCTAAAAAACTTTGTAGGGATTTAATATCCTTTGGCTCAGGAATATCTTTTATTGCTGATGCTCGATTTTTATCTGGCTTTTTCCCTTCTTTATTTACTATATGTCCCAGATACTTGATCTCCTCCAGGAGAAAATCGCATTTGTTTTCTTTCACTCTAAACCCATTGCTTCTTATCCTTTCGAAAACTTTGCGTAAATGGTGTTTGTGTTCATCCACCGATTCACTTTTCACGAGTATATCGTCGAGATATGCTATCGTGTAGTCTAACCCGGATATTATTTGTTGGAATATTGCGGGTGCTGTCTTTACCCTGAACAGTAAACGTTCGTATCTGAACAAGCCTTTATGCGTGTTAATGCATAACAACTTTGCGCTTTTGTTATCCATGGGTACTTGCAAGTATGCCTCGCTAAGTTCTATTTTCGAAAAGATTTTCCACCATTTAACTTTGTGAATACTTCTTCGGGACTTGGCAGTGAATAGTGATACTCTTCTATTGCGTTATTTAACCCGGTTGAAAAATCGGCGCAGACGCGAATTTCGCCCGACTTCTTCTTTACGTAGACAGCCGGAGATGCCCAGTCACTGTATTCCGTTTTCGAGATCATACCAATTCTCGTTAGTCTTTCGAGTTCTTGGTCAATTTTTTTTCTAATGCGGCAAAAGGGATGCTACGCTTTTTTTTTTTAAAAATGGTTGAATATTTTTTCTTCAGCTGTATTTTTGCTGATGCTTCCGTGCAACGTCCAAGTCCTTCAGCGAAAACTTCGGGGAATGCTATTTTCAATTCTGTTTGTAAATTTTTTATGTTGTCTTTGCTTTCACTAATGTTGTTACAAAAAGAACTAATGGGAACGTCCCATATATTGAACTTAGTGATTGCGTCAGTCCCAAACAGGTTGTTCATGTTTTTCATTACAAAAATTTTTATTTTTATAGTCTTGTTGTTGAAGGTTATATTCACCCATATTTCACCTTCAAATTTGATTTTTTTTTCCAGTTACCTTCCTGGCTATTTTGTTGGACTTTAGCAGAGTTGGCTTTCCTAGATTTTTCCATGTTTGTGTTTTAATAATCGAAATGTCAGATCCTGAATCCAGTTGCATTTTAACCTTCTTGTTGTACATTTTTACATGTAGGTATTTTCGAATATTCAGGTCTTGATCTTCATCTGACTTAGTAACTTTTACTCGACTTCTGTTTAATTTTCTACACTTGGACATCTTATGTTCTACTTTCTTGCAATTTCTGCAAGCTTTATTTTTATATGGACAGTCATTGTACCAGTGCCACTGGCCACATCCGTAACATGCACTCGGAGGGAGTTTTTTTTTCTATAGTCTCTGTTCATTCTTGTAGTAGGATACCACTTCCGTTCAGGCGATGGAGAACGGAAACGAGTCTTCCTATTTACTTTCTTCACATTTGCGATACCAGTTTCTTCTATTTTCTCTGAATCTTGCTTAATGCTTACGCATTGCTGACAGTACTCGTCTAGCTTTTGTAGTGTCATGTTTTGGTCATTTTCTAGCTTTGCTAAAATGCGTCTTCGCATTTCGCTATTTTTTTTAGACACTAAGCCTAGCACGAATATTAGACACTTGAAATTGTCCGCCGATAATTCGGACAAGCGAAAATCGTCACACGTCTTATTTACGATTGACGCGAAAGTTGTGTAGTCTTCCTGCTCGCTTTTTTGAATATTAAGACATTTCCACCTTTTGTGAAATAATGATAATCTGGGGTTGAAGAGCTCTTTTTAGTAATTCAATCGCTTCGTCGAATTTTAAGTCTCTTGTCTTTTTTGGGTAATATAAAATCCGTAAATTTATTATGTTCTGCCGTTCCCAGTTTCCGTAGTAACAATCTTATCTTTTTTCTCATCTGGCCATGTTTGGCAATCGACTTCATAAAAGTCCTGATATCTATGATAATATCTTTCGAAAGTTTTTTCCTCTTCTGGGTTATAGGTAAAACTTTCGATCGTCGACTATATTGTGTCTTGAGAAAAAGTACTTTCATCCGAGTCTTTCTGCTTAGACAGTATAGCTTTATGTATAAGTTCAACTCATTGCTATTTTATTTTGTTTTCTTTTTTTGCATTTTCTTCAATTGTATTTTATTTTTTGTTTTTCGTGTAGCTTTTCGAAATCGTTTTGCATTTTGTTCCTTCTAACCTTTCCTTTTGTTCCTTTTTGTTCTTTCTGAAATTTAAGTTGTTCTTTCTGAAAACGTTCTTCACTCTCTTGTTGTCTTTGCATCTGATACTTAATGAGTTCCAGCATAGATGATTGAAATTGCTCCATGATTATGTATGTGTAGAGAAAAAAGAAAGCGAAATTATGTGTGTTTTTTTTTTCTGAGGGGGGGCAATAAATTAATCAAATTCTCTGGCACGACAAAAAAAAAATTTTTTTTTTTTTTTTTTTTTAGCACAAAAAATTGGTTATTATAGATTCCAATAGAATAAATAAGTTAATGTCTAACTTACAGTTTTTTTTTTTTTTTTTTTGTCGATAAACTTTTCAATCCTTTGCTGTGAAAAAATTGCTTGAACTCTTTTAAATTTTCCCGTGTTGAAATCGTTTCTTTCGCTGTTGCGATTTTTATTTTTCAACGTAAGTTCTTTTTATCCGTTCGAATCCTTGTCGCCACTGTTGAGATGTTGGGTGTTTCCCCGTGCGTGTATTGAAATAAGGACAAACACATACGTAGGGAAAAATACTGGTATATCTGAAGAGGTATTTACAACAGAGAGATTAGTAGTCAAACGAACGCGGGTTAGTCTGTAACAATCAGAAAGAGTGTAAATTCCAACTGTATCTTCCGGTAGACAGACGGAAGTGTGATGGTCACCTGATCTCCCAGAACTCTATAGAACTGTCCTATTAGTAGTAGAGAGATCAGTTCATTCTGATGAGAAGGTGGGTGGCCCCAACAGTTTTAATACATGAATCTATTGAAACTATGTTGCGTATGAATCTATATTAGATCACTAATGTTGCTAAACAAATATAGCGTTATTATATGAATATATATATATATATATATATATATATATATATATATATATATATATATATATATATATATATATATATATATATTGGACAGCATAAATGTATTCTAGACCGAAAGATGTATTTTGTTTTAAGAATGTGTTATTTATTGACGGTTATATAATATTGGAACGTGCAAGTAGCAACGCTAGAATTCATATATTTTGAGTGAGAATTCTTTTGCATGAATTTTGTAATTTTGTAAGACATATCATTATATTAATTGAACTATATACTTAGTTCATGTCACGTTAACTTAGGACGCCAAAATTCCAAAACAAAATTGCGAAAAATATAGCATAGTCTGATGAAAAAACCTTGACGCCAAAATTTACGAAAACAAAATTTTTATCGTCAAAATGTCAGATTTAATGTTTTATGAAGAGGATAGACCAAATTTTTTTTTTATTTTATTTTTTATGAAAAACAAAATTTTCCATCTTTTTTTAGAATATTCTAAATTTTGATTTAAAAAAGTTTTGTTTATCTTTTTTTTCAAACGCTTTTATTTGTTTTTATTTGTTCTATAAGGAATACTAAATAACATAGAATAATTTTTAGCGCGTTTTTTTGTATTATACCTATTAATTTGGAAAATCTTGTAAAAAAATAAAAATAATTGTCAGATGTTAATGAAACTTTCAGAAAATATTCACAAATGATCGAAATTATTATGAATATGTTTTTTTTTATTAAAGTCATGGCAGAAATTTTTTTTATTTTTTTAACTTTCTTATCTAATTTTATGAAAAACTCAAAAAATTCCATACCATCGGTTTTAGTGATTATAATATTTAAAGCACAAGGCTTTTCCTTTCTTTCGTTCCTTTCTTTCTTCGTTTCCTTTCTTTCTTTCTTCGTCCATTCCTTTTCTTTCTACTTTCGTTCGAATGTAAATCATGTTTTTTTTTTTTAATGAACCCATTACCTTTTCTTTCTAAAATTCAGCTCCTTCCTTTGTAACAATTTCAAAACTCAATTTCTTTCTTTCTAACAAATATTCCTTTTTTCTTTAATCTTTCTTTTTCTTCGTTCCTTTTTTTTCTTTCTTCGTCCAACGCTTTTTTTCCTTCCTTTGTTTTTTCCTTTCTTTGTTCGTTCGTTCCTTTCTTTGGACAATATTTTCTTTCCAAAAAAATTCATTTTTCAATGAAAATTGATTTTTAATACAATTATTTCTCATTTCTTTTAATTTTAAATCGAAATTTTAACACTTTTTCATTAATTTTTTCGTTCTTTCCTTCCCCTTTCTTATAAAAATAAATTCAGCACCATCCACCTTTTTCTTTCTACTTCTCTTTTCTTAGCTCGTCATTGTTTTCTTTCTAGGATTTGAAAATTGTATAATTTGGACCAATCCGATGATCCCCCCTTCTATCTTCGTTTTTCAGCATCGTTAAATATTTTTTCTTTGAGCTTACCAAATTCGTAACAATCATAAATTTGAATGTTCCTTTCTTTCTTCGTTCCTTTCGTTATTTTTAAGGTTCGTCCAAATTTCTTTCTTTCTTCGTTTTCTTTCTTTCTTCGATTTGAAATTGGCAACCTTTCCATTTAAAATCCATTCACTTCTTATCTTCCTTTTTCTTTCTTCCTTCATTCGATCGTTCGTTCGTTCCTTCCTTTTTTCTTTCTTCTTCGTTCGTTCGTTCGTTCCTTTTTCTTCCTTCCTTCCTTCATTTCTTTTCTTTCTTTCGTTCTTATTTCTTTCTTTCTTCCTTCGATCGTTCGTTTCTTCCTTTCTTTCTTTCTTTCTTTCTTTCTTTCTTCGTTTGTTCGTTCGTTCATTTCTATCTTTCTTCATTCGTTCGTTCGTTCCTTCTTTCCTTCCTTCCTTTCTTTCTTCGTTCCTTTCTTTCTTCGTTCCTTTCTTTCTTTCTTCGTCCATTCATTTCTTTCTTTCTACTTCCTACGTTCGTTCGTTCCTTCTTTCCTTCCTTCCTTTCTTTCTTCGTTCCTTTCTTTCTTCGTTCCTTTCTTTCTTTCTTCGTCCATTCATTTCTTTCCTTTCTTTCTTCGTTCCTTTCTTTCTTTCTTCGTCCATTCATTTCTTTCTTTATACTTCCTACGTTCGTTCGTTCCTTCTTTCCTTCCTTCTTTTTCTTCGTTTTATTTCCTTTCTTTCGTTCTTCGTTCCCTTCCTTTTTTTCCTTTCTTTCTTTCTTTCTCCATTCATCATTTTTAACTGAAATTCCTTTTATTTCTTTCGTTTTCTTTTCTTTCTTCTTTTCCTTTTTTCAGTCCATTCTTTCTTTTCTTTCTACTGAAATCAGTTATTTGTTTCTTTATTAAACTTTCGTTTCTTCTTTCCTTCCCTTCCTTTCTTTCTTCGTTCAGAACAGAATATTCCCTTATTTATCAGGTTTTCAGAAAAGACTTTAAACATTTGTGTCTTCCGATATTTCTTCGTTCTTTCTTCCTTCCTTCCTTTCTCCCCTTTTCTTCGTTCCTTTCTTTCTTCTTCGTACGAACGTTTCTCTTAATAATAATTCAGCATATGTTATTTTATTTAATTTTGTTCATTGCCTTATTCCTTTTCTTTCTTCCTTCCTTTCTTTCTTCGTTTCCGTCCATCCATTTCTTTCTTTATACTTCCTACGTTTCACGCCATCTGAAAAATGGCGGTTTTATGGGTCCCCATCGTTTCACAGCCTATTGGTTGAATTCAAAGTGTAGTATCTGTTCTTATCAGCTTAGTACGATTCTTTCTTTCCACGTCTATCCCCCTTTCCTTCTTTCATTTTCTCATTGAAGCCAAGTAATTTCTTTCCCCTCTTTCCACGCGATCAAAATACAGAGGTGGAAAAAAGTATAAGACGCCCCATGAAATTGTTAATTATTTTCTTATTACTACACAAATTCCTCTGACAATTTGTGTGTTGTATCTATATCCGATGGTATTAGTATACATATTCGATTTTATAACAACTTTCCACCAAAATAGTTATTAAGAAATTTATTAAGAAAAACACTTTTTCGATGGTGGAAATAAGTATAAGTCAGTTTTGAAAATTTCTACTTAGCGGCAAAATGGCACAAAATTGAATATTTACATTTATTCTCGTTCAGTTGTAATACTTCAACACACTTGTTTTGCATTGAATCAATAAGTTTTCTGAGAGTTTCAGATGGAATTTCATTCCAATACTGTTTAATGCAAGATTTAATGTTTCTATGTCTTCAAATTGACATCTATTTTTGTATACTCTTCTTGACAAAATTCTCCACAAATTGTCTATTGGGTTTAAATCTGGAGACTTAGTGGGCCAGTACAAAACTTTAGTATTTTTTGTTTTAAACCAGTTTATCGTGAGCTTAGAAGTGTATATGGTTGCGTTGTCTTGTTGAAAAATGACATTATTGGTGTCTAGACGATTCATAAATCGGACAAAACATTTTTCAAAGACAATGATATATCGAGCAGTTTTGTTCCCCTTCCATCACTACCAAATCAGCCTTTCCAGATGCAGAAAAAAACTCCCAAACCATAACAGATCCTCCTCCAAATGGTCTTTTTGAAAACAGCTACTTTTCCTTTCTTAAATCATACCAATAACATTGGTAACCGTCGGGCTCATCCAAATTAAACTTTTTCACATCAAAAAAAACATCACGGTTTGCCATTTCTCCTTTGTCCATGTTACTTTTTTTTTTTTTTTTTCAATCTACGCGCATCTTCTTGTATTTAGCAGTTTAAGCAGGGGCTGTTTTCCTGTTTCGATACACGAGATTTGGCGATTCATGGAAAAGTTGACGAACTCTTCTTGGGGTGATTGGTAAATTCTGAAATTTTTTCAGATCTCTTGTGCTTGATTGTCCTTTAGAAGCTTCTCGAAAAAGTCGACGTCTGGCTGCATTTGTAATTTTAGGTGAACGACATGGACGTTTTTTGGTGCCATATGATTCAGGTTCCTTTAGATAATTCCTCACAATTGTTCATGACCTCGTCAGTTCTCTTGCAATGAATCTTACAGTTTTTTCTTCCAGTTTATAGGCAAAAGTTTACCCTTTTTCATTTTCATTAAGGGGGTAGTTCCTAGGCATTTTGCAGTAACTGTATTCAATTATAAAATGTTTAAATAGGACTCATTGGCTTAAAATCATGAGTCTTTTTATAATCTGCGCATGCACTTATTCTTTCTTTTGCATTCTGAAGTAAACAAGATTTGCATAATCATTTCCACCCTCGTAAACGAAGTTTTGTTAATACCTTTTTTGGTGGAAAATTGTTATAAAATCGAAAATGTATACTGATACCCATCGGATCTCGGTACCACACACTAATTCTCAAAGAAATTTGCGCAGTAAGAAGAAAATTATTAACAATTTCATGGGGTATGTTATACTTATTTCCACCACTGTACTCAAGAGTCCACTATTTAAGATGCATTGGCAAGGCGTAAGGCCCGTGCGGACTAACGAAAGTGTGCGGGAGGGCAAAGCACAATTATAAGAAGATAGATTCAATACAAGATTAATTGGAAAATGACGTTTAATTCAGTATTGCATCTTTATCGCTATTTCTACTGAAAGTATTCAGACGAATTACATTCCTTATATCTACTAGTTCTAACTGTCATGACTAAGACACGTCATGCGATGCACACTGTAGCGAACATCCCTCATATTCATCGCATTTCAGTGATGAGATATATGTTCCAACAAATCATCTTCTACCCATTAACGGTTGCTTTTTAGAATCATCTCCCAAGAGGATGCTTCCCCGATTGCTACAATCATAACCAGTTCAAATCTAGTATTAACCGTTATCTTCCGCTTCTGTCCCTACAAAACTGTGCCTCTTAATCTGTAACACTCTACCTCGAGGGGCTTTTTCGCTTTGTACAGGTGAATATTACTGTAAGTAAATGGCTATATAATTGTTAAAAAAAAAAAAAGGGGATTCTACTAATAGCAAAAGTAGAAAAAATTTACTATATATTGACGATCAGCATGCGCTGAAGTGCCACAGAATAGATGCATGACTGACCGTATGAGATGGCGGTTTTCTTCGCCTCGACCGATTACACGTTCCCTTCGCTCTTTTGTTCAATTGATTTTAGCCGACAACCGTCTCTAATTTCCCAGATGGTTTTCTGCCCGGAATTAAGTTGAGCGTTGAAAGCTAATGGTTCGTGACACACCGACCCGCCAGCCCCCCCACCCACAAAGAAAAAAAAAAGTTAGGCTCAACTAGTTGGCATTGAGATGCAGGGGTTGGCATGGATTGCTTATGGGGATGGGGTTCTGTCCCATAAGCGCACCACGTGATTTTGCTGCGTTTCCCGCTCCCCCAGCAAACAATTCCGCACTTCTTATTTGCAACTTAAGCGTGAGTTCGCGCCAATATTTCGACATTGGGAAGTGATAAGATTCCCAAGCGAAAAGAAAGGGAAGAAAAGTCAAAATTGGTGAGGGGAGATAGAGAGAGAGAGACAGACAAAGACAGAGACAGAGAGAAAGAGAGAGAGAGAGGGGTGAAGAATTGGGATAGTGTGGGAAGTAAATGCATGCATGATCTTAGATATTTAGTGCATGTCTTTGAGAAAAGAACGAAAAATGAATGCATGGTTTCGTTTGTGAGGCTGCTTCTATATCTGCTTCCCTGATGTGTTAAATTCTTTGCACCTATTCTTAAAGAAAGCGTTTTGGGAATTTCTGCCTCTTAGTGTTCGGTGAGATATTGGAAGTGCGAAAATTCATTTGCGCCGACAGATTTCTAATTAACAAGATAGAAAAAAAAACTTATTTCAAAGACATAGATATGATAGATATATGGATAAAACGATAGCCAAATAGATAATAATAGTAAGGAATATGCTATTAAACAGACATATATAGACAAATATATATATATATATATATATATATATATATATATATATACAGAGAGAGAGAGAGAGAGAGAGAGATAGATAGATAGATAGATAGATAGATAGATAGAGAGAAAGATAGATAGACAGGTAGATATATTACAATGAATCATTCACACAAAAAGTAAAAATTTAATGATATAAAATGGCGAAATCACTTCGCGAACTAAATTTTAAAGATGCATTAACTCACCAATCACTCGATAAATGTTATGATCCTTGTCTTTTAAAATTATGAACTTTATTAAGTCTTCCTTAAACAGGCATGTATTTTCGACACTTATTCTGGTCATCCTCAAGCATGGAAACTATTTTGTTATTGGTAAAATTCAGGTAGCATCCCAGACGAAAAATATAATGCGAATCGAATTTTTTTTTTTATGTGTTATTGATAACGGATAAAAACTTGCGGAACGTACAGTCGAAACTCTAAGGTTGAATTTTTGAAAATTTAATTAATTTTTGAAAATACCACATATAAAATAGATGTAAATAAAATATATAAAACAAAAAATTATAACTTACAAAAAATAAATAGTATTAATAATAATATCAAAATAAATGAAAAATATATTAAAATATATATATATATAAATATACTAAAATAAACAATAAATAATAAATAATAAAATTTACAAATAATAACAATAATAATAAAAATACAGGTAAAGATAATAACCGATATATATATATATATATATATATATATATATATATATATATATATATATATATATGTGCATGTTTCATTAAAAACGACAGACAAGGTACTACGGTTGAGCTTTTTATTTAATTTTTCTTGTGTTCTGACAAGAGCTTTCTGGATAACCATGTCTGGATAAACATGTGGTTGTGTAGCCGACGTAATTATTTATTAGTCCGGTTTGGTGAGGAACGCAGTTTCTTAAAGGGCAACCACATGTTGCACAACCACATGTTTATCCAGACGTCTTACGTTACACCTATCTGATCACAGCTCCATCAGAACACATTTAATCACACACTCAAAATTACCCGACACTATTAAGAACATACTAGTAGAAAACACAAATATATTAACTGCATCCACTTGCAAAAAAAAAAGACTAAAAATAATGGAAGCTCTAATAATAAAAAAGAAAAAGCCAACTCTTAACAATATTAACTATGAACAAAGCCATAATGTTCTAACCGTATTCGGAAATTAAAAACATCACTACCATACACTGAACATACACAGAATGCACACACTGATAATCGAATCATCCTTGATAATGGCTGAAGGTATAGCCGAAAGCGCTCGGAAATACAAAACATTCGGACAGTTCTTACACACCCTTTGTCCAGAAAGCTCTCGTCAGAACACAAGAAAAATTAAATAAAAAGCTCAACCGTACTACCTTGTCTGTCGTTTTTAATGAAACATGCATAAAGGAAGGATTGCTGCCTAAATATACAACTATATATATATATATATATATATATATATATATATATATATATATAGCCATCTAAATGATAATCATATTAATAATCAAATATATCTACAGACCCATATATACATGCGCGACAAGCACATAGAAACAAATATACTCATACATAAATACATACAAAAACATCCACACATATATGCTTAGACTCATATACAATTAAAAATCCAATTTGGAATTAACAGCAAAATAAATGTTTTAGGGTAATTTAAATCTAATCTTATGTCGACATTTGAAAATAATTTCATTCCTTTGATTCAACAGTTGTCATCACAAAGTTGATGAATGGACAGACGGTTATATCAAATCATATCGAAAACATAGGACATACAACTAAAAATACTACCAGTTCCAAAACTATCCGTCCATCTAAAAAAGAAAACCACAACAACAGTAACAACAACAGCAACAACTGCAACTTTCGAACTGAATCAGAGACACAATTAATGAATGGATATGAACAAACTACAAGAAAAAAATAAGATGTATAAGAAAACGAAAACACTAATCAAATTATCAACATCTTCAAAATTATCAACCAGTAACGCAGCAAATTTTTGTTTCAGCAGTTATCTCAAGAAGTGCTTAAAAGTGAAACACCGTCTTTATATAATCAACTATTAAAGACGCTGTTAATCTTAAAGAAGAAATGAAGTAAATAATACACATACAAAATGGAGGGAACAACATCTTGCCCAATATCAGACATCTGTTTATCAATAAATAAGAAATAAAGAAGAATTTTAAGAATGGTAAAAAAAAAAAGATTACGGAGACAACAGGATGGAGTGATGATATAAAATTTCTATTTCGTTCAAGTCGAAGTTTTCAAAATATACCAAACTTATGCAATGGAATATGGAATTGCAGAGCAACACTTGCTCTTTTGAGATTTATTCTTCTAGCAGAAAATAGAGACACGCTACTCGAAATGTGTAGATTCATCTCTTACAGATGATCGGACCATTAGTTTACTGACCAAATTTACAATGCAGATGATTATCAGAACGAATGTAGCAGCTTACTGGCGCTCAAAAAGAGTTAAACTCAGTGAAATATATTTCAGAATCCAGAATCACCGAGATTGGAAATATTCAGAACAACTCCATGTGCAGAACGGACAATCAAGTACTGTTTCTGTTGTGGAGTGATTTCACACTGGAGGCTTGTATTTGTACTAAGTCGGTCCTAAAATAGGTTCGACGTACAAAACTTTAGGAACTTGATATAGTAGGTATAACGCAGAGTAATCTAGTTGTGGTCGCTGATACTTTAGTATTCGACTAATGACTGACCGCTGATATTCAGTCAGCCCCCACGAGGGCGTCATGTGGCACAAGGCCTTTTTAACGTGGGATCTCCGAGCCCGTGGGATCTCCGTGGGTTCGGCCAAAAATATGCCCACTGAACCCGTATAAACGGGTTCAGGGTCGGTTTACCTCCCCAAAAGAGAATCCGACCCTCGGCGTAGCCTCCTTCGGGTTCCTCCCCGCCCGAAGTTCAACCGATCAGCCAGTTGACTGACTGACCGCCTCACTGAGCGATTCTTACTACTCCTACTTATTATAGGTGGGAGAGTCTATTAACTATTGAATAGGTGTGTTCCACTATAACAGTTTCTGACCTTCTTAAAAAGAAAGAGAATTTTCAGCTTACATTTATTTTGTCTTTCAAATCGCAATAATTGCATATGCTGCAAATATGCTAAATATTAAAAATTCTTTTTTCTGACGAACTTTTACCGATTGAGCCACAGAAAAGCGTTTCGTTTAGAAAGGTCGATTTTACAATTTTTAAACTACAATTCTCCATGATTGTAACTTATACATTCATATCTGATCGATGCCTATCCAAATGTAAACAAATGACGTCACACATTATGAAATGGATACGCATCGAACAGATATGAATGTATGAGAGAAAATCATGGATAATTTTAGTTTTAAAACAGTAAAACCAGCCTTGCTAACCGAAACGCTCCTCTGTAGCTCAATCGGTAAAAGCACGTCAGGCTTTATGACGGTTCCGTATAGGATATAGGTTCGATTCCTGTCGGAGGACGCATATTTTCTATGAAAATTTCTCGGACATTCAACCCGGTAAATGTTGTTAATACTGTTTATTATAAACAGAGAATTTACTTAAATATTTGTATCTATAAAAGAGCGTATAAACATGAAATATGACTTAAAATAATTGTGGAAATTTGTCCATATCATAATGTTATATATATATATATATATATATATATATATATATATATATATATATATATATATATATATATATATATATGTGTGTGTGTGTGTGTGTGTGTGTGTGTGTGTGTGAGTGTGTGTGTGTGTGTGTGAGTATGGGGCCTCAGATGAAATGACGGTTCAATGTAGGACAAAGGTTCGATTCCTGACAGAGGATACGTATTTTCTAAAAAATTTCTCGGACATTCTAGACCGGAAAATGTAATTAATACTGTTTATCTTGAACAGAGCATTTACTTAAATGACTAACTGTAAAAATAACGTATAAACAGAAAATATATTAAATTAATATATATATATATATATATATATATATATATATATATATATATATATGTATTCATAGTGAGAGAGAGATTGACAGATAGATAGGTATAGATATATTAGTGAAAATCAAAAGACCTGATATAAGCAACCCTATACGCGCGTGTTGGCGTGTATACACATAAATAATAAACCAAATTTAGCCAAGAGTTGTAAACGTAACAGTGTTCGATGTGGTAAGACAGAGCAAAGATCTATATTAATAAAGGTATATATATATATATATATATATATATATATATATATATATATATATATATATATATCTGTGTCTGTGTATATATTAATAAAAAAGTACATATACAAATATAGATATATATGTATATAGATATGCGTGTGTGTGCGTGGATAAAGATAAGGAGACCTAGATGATGATTACTTATACATGACGGAATGAATACACAACTCAATAAAGCAGAAATTATTTATTTAATATTATTGTTCACGCAATACAAGGTCAAAGATCTACTCAAGGAGGAGGAGTATTGAAAATGGTTATCTTGTGCACGTACGAATTTTATATTTTCCGCTTATGTATGATTGTTAACGGTTAAACCAAGACTTGAAGAGTTTATTATTGTAATGGTATGAAATCAGCCTCTCATTAGCTTGATCCACAAAACCCCCTTCCTTGAGAAGAATATAGCCGAAAGGAACTTACTTCTTACCAATGGAATACAAATGGAATGACGATGGTTTTCCCGTCTCAGTTGTACATGTGAATTTTCTTTTTAAATATAGAACAAATACTTATGTTAAATCATTTCGTGAATCTATCCTCGTGTTGAATCAGACGTTTGATATCAGGAAGAAACTGACTGATGAACTTTTCAGAATGATGTGTTATGTGACGAAGGCTCTTTTTCACAAATGAAAGCGCCATCACGTTTAAATTATTTTCTTTCATTTCCCCGGTGTCGTCTTACTTATTTGATATGGAATGCTTACCATTTGCAAATAGTTTTCTCCCTGGCATAATGTTCTACTTCCCCGTCTAATAAAATTAGATATAAATTTCCGACGGAACGTTCATTTGAAACGGCACTCTAAATGAGACTCAGTAGCCAATCTGTTAGTTTATTAATTTCATTAGTTGGTATTACTAAGTAGAATGAAGAGAGCTTATTTATATGAAAAGCAGAGTGAAGCAACATCGCGTTTGGAATGTGACTGAAGTCTAGATGCCGGTTCATGATCGATAACATTACAGTTATGAATTTTGTGGATCGGATACGGCCGCAATATTCCATACATGGATGAAAGGTAGATTTATAAATAACCATGGTGGATTTTGATCAGATAAATTATCTGTGGCGTCACAGGAAATAAACCTTCTTAGCAACAGACCTAGATTGAATGGAATATAATCGTTGCATTTCATATCAGTATAAAAACGTGGAACAAAGAAGCCACAATGAATTGCTCTCCTGAAGGTTAGTATAAGCCATTTTTGACAGCGGGCAAAAATGGTTCTCTATGGTATTTATAGTAATAATGAGACAAATCTTTCCTGTTATTAACTTTTCCTTGATAGAAGTTATGTGTTCATAATCATCCAAGTGAATTTGGACAAAGACGAACGCCTGTGGTTGGAATTAGAAGTCGTCACGGCAACAACACGTTTTAGAACGCTAATATCTACTCTCCGATCACATCTAACCATTCATGTATACATACATACATCGCACACAGGCGCGCGCACACACAAACACACACACACGCCCGATGAATAAATTGTCTAAATTACGCAAATATGAGAATAGCACTGACATCTCATTTTCATAGATATATTTACCAAGATTGCAAAAATTATCTTGAAATGGTAAAGATTAAATTTGTTCAATAAAATCGCCATTGGCTACAACCACGGCCATCAGATAACTTCGGAATCTTTTACATCTCTTCTGGACGGTGTCATTGTTTAATTTGGTGAATGCTGCCATAATAATTATTTTACTATTACCCTGATAAGATGGTATTACAGAGAAGTACATTGTCGGAGACATGTTTAAACCTACACATCTCAACCACACTTTTCCATTATTTTTTACAGCTGCGAGGGACAAAACAGACATGCACAGATTTTATGGACATATTGGCGGAATAAAATTCTCCCCATTTGGACGAGAATGTTTTGGCATTATTTCACTAAAATAAATCGCCGCAAGGTGACGCTGTTATCAATAGGAAGTGACATTCTCTGTCACACTCTCTTTTCTATTTTTCTCTTACAGGGTAAAATATAGGACCCACGTAATGAAAAGCGTCTCAAACCAAGGCACTCAAAAACGCCAATTTCTGTTCAGTTACCATTACTTTTCTACAGGACTTCTACACAAACATCTTGACTAGTCTAAAGGTGTTCCTCTTTCATATGCATTGCTTTGTAACACGTAACAATCTTCTATTGTCTAAGTATACACTTGTTTTGTTAATACATATATTAACGTTTGTTTATATATATATATATATATATATATATATATATATATATATATACATGCATGTTTCATGAAATGCTATAGATAGACAAGTTTTGTCGATTCATTTTAAATAAAATCCTTCAATATCGTCTGATAAGCTTTATAATATTATCATTGAAAAACGAAAGAAAATCACCATATTGATACATATTTGTTTTAATCCTATATAAGCTTTTTGCTTACATAAGTCATCATCAGTTTAGAATTTCTGGCTTTTTCTAAAGTCTTGTCTCATTCTCTCTCGCTCCTAATAGCGAGTGATTGGGTCAATTAATACACACACACACACACACACAACACACACACACACACACACACACACATATATATATATGACAAAAAATAATATTGTTGTAAAAACAAATATTTGAATTTATAAAAAACAAATATATATATATATATATATATATATATATATATATATATATATTTTCTAAATTAATTGATTTAAAATATTTTTTCCACTACACAGTTCTAACCATGTTTCAAAAATGGAAGCTAAAAGCCCCGAATTTTGTAATTAAATTTAAGACATTAGTTCCATTTCATCCACAAGCGTATTTTGGAATAACTTTTAAAATCACCGGGCTTTAAATACATAGCTAAAACAAAATTCATGTTTCCAAGGTTACAGATAAATCTATTTTTCTAGACAGGGGTGTCTAGGTGTTCAATATGTCTATATTTTAATGTATCAGTTATTGTTACTTTTGGTAGTGTGTAGGAGTTAAATGAAATCTAACTTCCGGAAGTTAGATTTCATTGAAAAATACACAATTACAAAATTAAATTCGGGGCTTTAAGCTTCCATTTTTGAAACATGGTTAGAACTGTGTAGCGGAAAAAACCATATTTTAAATCAATTAATTCATAATATTAATGCTCTGTAAATTTACATCGAGCACTAAAAATATCTATAAGAACACCGGATTATATATCTTACTGTTCTTTCTTTTTATATATATATATAACATGAAATGGACAAGGTCCAACAATTATTTTTAGAAATGTTTTTATGTTTATACGTTCTTTTTACAAATACAAATATTTGAGTAACTGCTCTGTTTATAATAAACAGTAATAATAGCATTTACCGGTCCGAATGTCCGAGAATTTTTCATAGAAAATATGCGTCGTCCTTCTATGAAAATTTCTCGGACTTTCAGGCCGGTAAATGTCGTTAATACTGTTTATTATAAGCAGAGCATTTACTGAAATATTTCTATCTGTAAAAAGAACGTATAAACATAAAAATGTCTTAATACATACATATATATATATATATATATATATATACAAATTAATGAATTATTCACACAAAAACTAATGCACAGGTTAATGATTTAATTGGCGAGAAATCTATCATCGCAAACAATTCAAATAATATACAACAACCTCCGAATCCGTTATGAATGAAATGATCATTGTTTATATAAATTTCTGCTGTATTAGTTCTTATTTTTACTACAAGCTTTCGTCTGTTCCTACAGACATCTCCAGGTATAGAATAGATGTTGTTCTTGTTTTTTTCTCTTAGTAATAAGAGGACAACGAAAATATATGTATTGTTGTATCCGAAAATGCTATTGGAAATGAGTTATTGTTTTTGGAGCGCGCAGTAGCAACGCTGAGTTTCATTTTAAATTTTTAAAAGTTGTGCGTTCATATATATATGGTGATGAACGAATTTTTTTACTGGTAAATTTTTCTGTCAAAGTGGCATGAACTATATTGTTCAATAATTACAGTAATGTCGCACTTATTATCCAAAAGTCGCACTTGGATCAGTTATTTAAATTACGATAAACGTGCAATAAATTTACAAATTCATGAATTATTCACACAAAAACTAATGCAAAGGTTAATGATTTAATTGGCGAGAAATCCATCACCGCAAACAATTCAAATAATATACAAAAACCTCATCTAGTCTATACCTGAAGATGTCTGTAGGAACAGACGAAAGCTTGTAGTAAAAATAAGAACTAATACGGCAGAAATTTATATAAACAAGGATCATTTCATTCATAACGGATTCAGAGGTTTTTGTATATTATTTGAATTGTTTGCGATGATGGATTTCTCGCCAATTAAATCATTAACCTTTGCATTAGTTTTTGTGTGAATAATTCATGAATTTGTAAATTGATTGCACGTTTATCGTAATATATATATATATATATATATATATATATATATATATATATATATATATATGTAAGCAAATATATGGATATAAATCTGATAGTATGAAAGAAAAAAACAGAATTTTGTTTTTTTTGTATTTTTCTTTCATATATATATATATATATGTATGTATGTATGTATGTATGTATGTGTATATATTACAAAATGGATAATTTTTCCTTCATGTTATTTATATTTATGTTAATTTAAATACAATTTTTTTTTACAAAAATCATATGAATTGCCCCACCATTGCGATAATCAGGTGTATTTTGCAAAATTTAAATAATGTAACGGCCAGAGGAAAAAAGTATATGGATTAATATATCATTTAAAGCTTTGTTATCGTATATCGGACAAATTTTTTTAACACCAGCAATTGTCGTGTTTGATATGTGGCAGCATTTCGCCATGATCTCTCTGATGAGACTCATGTAAAGTTTGAGGATAGCAGCAGGTGTCATGCATATGCCAGAGAGGTACATGGAATCGACCATAATTGATTAAAACTAGACTAGAATATCATCTTGGAAATATGCTTAAAACTTAATGGGTATAAGAGAATATATATTATCGGTTATTACGCCTGAAATAGAAACATGAGATATAAAAAATACATCAGAATTACGATATATATATATATATATATATATATATATATATATATATATATATATATATATTATTTATTTAAAAAATATTATTCCAACTCGTGACATAAGAGGTCTCATGTTTCAAAAACAAGAGCCGAAAACTTCAATATAATTATTTGAATTAAATTGTGTTAAAGTAAGCTCTGTTCCATCTTCTATCGAAATTTTTTTTTGGAATAACGTATTTCTGAAATTTACGTGTTTTAATAATTGAAATCAAAATTTCCATGGTAACAGCTAGGGCGAATTTTTTAAATTGTGTAGGCGTGTGTTGGGTGTTAATAATAAGTATCAGTATAGAGTTACTTTCATAGATATCAAGTCAGGGTAAGGTGGGGGTGCCTAAATTTGAAACGGAAGATGTTTTAGCCTAGTCTGGTTTACGTGTCTATGGAGATTTATTTATTTTTTATTTTATTACTTTATGAAAGGGATTTGTGCATATAAAAAAAACCGCCATAACATTTGTTTTTATTCTCTACTTTTGTATCAAGCACTATTTTTTTTTTAAAATAATAACTAAAATACTAAGGAACTTTGGATTATTTACCTAACCAGCTCTTTCCTATTTTCTATATATTTTCACACACACACACACACACACACACACACACACACACACACACACACACACACATATATATATATATATTCGGAATTAACCTGTAGAAAAGACAATGCTTATATATGTAGAAAAAAAATAGGAAAACTGAATTAGTTGCCGACGCATTCCGTCCGACGTGGACTTTTCAAGGCAAAAAAAAATGAATTTATTAAACAAAATAATAACAAAAGAAAATGTCCTTTGCAACTGGAAGAATTTAGAGAACACAGCAATAAAACAATATCTCCTCACGTGACAGTAATTGACGTAATTTTCAGTTAACGTTATGAAAATAGCTTTCTCTAAATTCTTCCAGTTGCTAAGTACATTTCGTATTGTTACTATTAGTTACTTTGTTTGATAAATTAATTTCGTTTTTGCCTTGAAAAGTCCCTAATGGACGAAACACCTCGCCAACTATTACAGTTTTCCCTATGTCTTTCACACACACACACACACACACACATATAAACACATACACACACACACACATATATATATATATATATATATATAGAGAGAGAGAGAGAGAGAGAGATTGTAAATTTGAAATACTGTTTTTGAAGCCTAAATTGCAGGTTTTCCGTGGTTTGTTGATAAGGAGGCATTTAATGCGAGCAGGATTTGTGGTAGAGTGCTCAGTATCGATGACAGGTATAGATAAAATTTATACGGAATTATGTTTTTATCACTTAACTCATGCTTACTTCGGAGTTTCGTTGCCGAATGTGACGAACCACTCGTCAGAACATAGTTTATCTGCCGCTGTTATCTATATCCTTTTTCCTTCATGTTCAATAATTGTTGATTTTTCTTGCTATTTTTCCTCTATTTTTTCTCTTTGAAATTTCCTTTTTTTTCTTTCCTCACATTCGTTGGTCCCGGTTATTGTTAGTTAACCATATCATTTGGTTTATCTTTTGAAGTTTGTGCGTCTGTTTCAGCATGTGTGTCTATTGACGCGTTCAAATAGGTGTATGCATTCACGCACAAGAATGCACATACACACGCACCCACACACCCGCAGGTGCATGTTTGTCGATTCGTGTATGTGCGCCTATGTTCGTGTTTCAGTGAATCAACCATATAACAATAAAAGCACAAGAGAACCGAGAAACAGTGACAAATTAACTGGATCATACAGCCACACATTTCCGAAGTAAACATAAGTAAAAAAAAATTCTCTCTCTCTCTCTCTCTCTCTCTCTATATATATATATATATATATATATATATATATATATATATAAAATCGCCCATCACTTATGCATATATACATATCAGTGATGGAAGTTTTGAGGGGTTTGTATAATCATTCATATTAATTCATCGAGTCTAGTGAAATCCTCATCAGAAGGCCAAAAAAAAATAACTGGGCGGCCTGTTTCGTACTAATCAGATCTCCTCGGCAGTGCGCATCCAATAGCGAGAATTGAACCAGGACCATTACGATCCCAAGCAAGCGTCATGCCACTGGACCAACGTTCGTAAGTGACGAATATGAAGCTAACAAGACTTAATATAGCGCAGCTACTGACTTAATTCCGGTGGTGATATTTATCCATATATACATAACCCAAGAGCAACGTCTTTTTTCACCAAGCCGATCCTTCCACATCATTAGAAGCATATATATATATATATATATATATATATATATATATAGAGAGAGAGAGAGAGAGAGACAGACAGACAGACAGACAGACAGACAGAGATAGAGAGGGATAATGAGAGAGATACTGAGAGAGATTTATGCATTTATTAGATATACATTTATAAAGGCATAATGAATTTTATCTTTTCAATTCGACTTATTTTATTAATAAAAATCTAATAAAACCTAATGTAATAAAATATATGAAATTAATAAAATGTGTCAGATTAAAAGAATAAAATCTATTAATTTGTGACAAATTACTTTCTTTACGTTTCGCATACGAAACAGTGCCTTTTACAAAATCTGAAAGAGTGAATTTAAACCTTGCTGGATTTTGAAGTTATTCATATCCGGTCAGCTAAATTACACAGGAGTAGACGGCGATTTCTCCTACTAAAGGGGAACGACGGTTACAATTCTGTTAGAAGTCGTATTTTCTTTAATAATTTTTTTCGCTTGTTCAGGGCGGTAGACGAAATAATTATTGTTTACGATAAAACTGAGCGTCTACTAAAATACAGATATCCACTAAAACTAACGTTTGATTTAACAAAAAAAGACAATACTAATTATAAATAGACATTTGTTCGTCTTCGTTGGGTACAACTCTGAGTTTCATATAACTGGCAATCATAAAAAAGTAATCTAAAAATGATCCAACTCATTGTGCGCGATTTTATAGGGAGATAGATAGATAGATCGGCAATAGAATTTAAATTAATAACTCCAACTAAATATAACATATGAAATAAATTTGATATATCCTACTGAATTTATTTTGTAAAGATATCAGCTGTTATATTAAAAAAAAATTGATGGATATTACAGATATCGTTTTGATGATTATCAACTGGTTGAAGCGAACCTCACAAGAACCATGTCATACGACTCTGACAAAAAATGTCAACAGTGTTTAGCGGGTTTGATGAATTACTATTTAGACGAAATCTGACAGGAAAAAATTAAATTTGTTAAAAATGTGAAGTACCCTAGCATGCATGGGTACTTCACATGTTGTACGCATGGGTAGTCGCACCGACATAAGAAATTTAACCCGATTTACACGCAAAAGTCATTTTAAGCATTTGTCACCCATTTTACCCCGATATATATATATATATATATATATATATATATATATATATATGTGTGTGTGTGTGTGTGTGTGTGTGTGTGTATTTGTGTGTGTGTGTTTCTGTGTCAAAAATGCATACCATGTGGAATTAGAACAATGTACTCACGTGTGCTAAGAAAAGGTTTTGGTTCGAAATTCCAAACTATATCAACTGAAGAAGACCGGAATGTACAATGGTCGAAACATCGTACATATGGTAACAGTCCGAATGATCTAAACTGCGTAATAAATATCCCCATATTCTTATTTTAAAATAATTTACTTCCATATTAATGCACATGGCCGAAAACTTGTTCAGTGAAATATTATAAAGTGAAAAGTCTACATTCCAGACTACAGACTATGTGCGTTTTGCATGTAAGGTAAACAGTTTTCGAAGTGGAAGGTTCAATCTCCGGCTTCATCTGTTGCGTACTACACTCTTGGGGAAAAGGATTATCGGTGTTAACCAAGAAAACTTTGATTTCAAAACCGTGCATATAGCCAAAGTAGAGCACATTATTCTCTTTCCAAAAACTCATAGCATTTCTCAGGAATCGATATTCCTCTAAGTCCATGTCTACATGAACAAAGATAATGGTCCTGGTAATGTTAGTATTGGCTGTTACCTTATGAGGAAACATTCGACATTCATTAGTGCTGCTGTCGGTTGAAATTCATAAACTCTTTAATTTAAAACAATTTTCTCGGGAAACAGGTTTCTCAAGTTCAGTAGCTGTTGTCGATGTTTCCAGTAATGACGGGCGCTTTCTTACTCATCGTCTATTCGAAGTTGTGTGGAAAGTCAACATCTTGATTATGCCGATATTGTCTCTTTGAGTAACATGTGTTACTGTTGTTGGTAATGCCCAGATGACGATGTTTCTGTTACGAGGTGCAGTTTTATGCTTTTGAGTCTTTTTGTGTTCGTCCACATATTTGAAGTAGAAATGTCCTCACTATATAGGCTTTATTTGCTCAAATCCATTTTTAAGGATTGATCTGAGAAAGCTTTTTTTCTGAACGGGACTGGCACCTTAATGGCACAGAGAGAGAGAGTTACAGTGGGTCAGTCGTTCACTTCCTGAGCGACTGATCGGTTCAACTCTCTGTCTACGGACGGAGAAGAACCCGAAGGAGGCTACGCCGAAGGGCGGAGTTTCCTTCGGGGTTCAAACGGGCATACCCACAATAAACAACCGACCTTGTGTCACATGTTGCCCCAGTGGGGGGGGGCTCAATATCGTTATAGTGGAACACACTTATTCTATAGTTAATAGACTCTCCCACCTATAATAAGTAGGAGTAGTAGAACTCGCTCAGTGGGTCGGTCAGTCAGTCGATGCCGGAGGACCGTTAGTCGGATACTAAAGTATCAGCGACCGCAACTAGAATACTCTGCGCCATTACCTATTATATCAAGTTCCTAACGTTTTGTACGTCGAACCTATTTTAGGACCGACTTAGTACAAATATAATCTTCCACTGTGAAACCACTCCATAATAAACTTGGCGACGAGGTGTTCAGATTCATACGGTGGATGAGAAAAAAAATCACACTCCATAACAAACTTGGCGACGAGGTATTCGGATTCATACGGTGCAAGAGAAAAATAAAAATTCACACTCTATAACAAATTTGGCCACGAGGATTCGAACTCATACAGAGGAAAAAAAATTCGTTCGCCATATAACAAATTTGGCGACTCATACGGAGGAAAAAAAATCACCCGCCATAACAAATTTGGCTACGAGGTATTCGGATTCATACGGTGGAAGAGCCAAAAAAATTCGTTCGCCACAGTATAATTTGGCGAAGAGATTCGGATTCATACGGAGGGAAAAAAATCGCTCGCCACAACATTTGGTGACGAAATTCGTACTCATACGGAGGAAAAAGGAAAAATTTGCTCGTCACAATTATTTCGGCGACAAAATCTCGGATTCACACTTAAAAAAAAAAAGATTAGGCAAAGTTTTTCGAAAGACAAGACATCAACTTAGTGACGAAAATATCTGTCGTATTCTCAAATGAGAAAAAAATTTTTTTCTCGATAATGCAGTTTGCTAAAATAGGTCACGAATTGCAAATTCGTTGGACCCCCATCTATAGTATTTAGGCATTGTGCAAATCTTTGCGAAGATGGAGGAATGCAAAAATATATTCCAGGAATTTTTTAAGTTCCAGACGGAACAAGAGATGACAATATTAGAGCAACAGAAGAAATTCTAGATACAACTACAAAAAGAAAAGAGAAAAATCTACAAAATGATTCTTTCCCAGAGAATACAATATGGAGTTCAATTGAAATATTCACGTACAGTCCAGATGAAGAGATAACTTTTAAAGAGTATTATAAAAAATATATGGATGTGTATAACGAGGACTGCCACTCGTGGTTGGAAGGAAAGAAGGTTAGACTTCTTTTAAGCAAGTTAGCTGAGCATAACAAATTGGTAAACTACATTTTACCGAAAAAAAAACTAGCGAGTTGACATTTACCTAGGCGGTAAATATATTAAGTGAATTATTTAGTAAAATGGCATCTTTGTTTCACAAGAGATGGAAATGTTTGAATCTGATGAAAGATGACGACCAAAACTGTATGTCGTACGGAGCTAATGTGAATAAGCATTGTGAAGAATTCAAGCAAGCAGAGTTAAGCGCTGACAATTTTAAGTGCTTAGTGTTTGTTCAAGGGCGTGTATCGGAAAGAGACGCAGAGTTGAGAAAATTAGTACTGACAAAATTAGAAAACGAACCGAGGATTACGATGCAGAAGATGGCAGAAGACTGCACAAGAAATATTAGCGTAAAGAAAGATTCGAAAAAGATAGAACAGTCTGGCGTTTTGCATGTAAGGAAAATACGCTACAAAAAAGAAACTCAGTCTACCAAAAAGAATTCTAAAATTGCGGATTATCAAAAAAAAGTGAAATACCAGAGAAAAATAAACAAAACTCCCGAAGCCACTGATACAGATATTGCAATTATATGAATAAAAAATGTTTCAACTGTAAAAGAGTGGGTCATAAAACCTCGCACTGCAGGTCAAAAATAAAGACAATAAAATAAGAAAATTAAAGTCCGACGAGTTGAATGATGGAATAACCAGAAAATTTGTTACCGTCGAAATAAGCAATAAAAAATGAAAAATGGAACTGGACACTGGTTCTGACCTATCTATCATAAATTTGCATACGTTAATGAAGTTAGGAAAACCAACTTTAATGAAGACAAATAAAATCGCGAGATCAGTGACGGGAGAAAAATAAATTTATTGGAGAATTTGTTACAAACGTCACGTTAAATAAAAAAACGCGAAAAAGCTAAACTATTTGTCATAGAAAATACCACGAATTTACTTGGTACGAATTGGATAACAGAATTTCAATTATGGGATCTACCGATAAATTCTTTTTGTTACAATGTTGAATGTTTAAACTCAGAAGCCCAAAAATTAGTAAAGAAACTTAAGGGAACATTTCCTACTGTTTTTCTCCAGGTTTGGGTACGTGTACCAAGATGGAGACAAAATTCCAGCTAAAAGAAAACGCTCAGGCGGAATTCAAAAAGAAAAGGAATGTGCCATTCGCTTCAATTGAACAGATAGATAAAGAATTGGACAGATTAGAGAAAACCGGTGTATTTAAAAAAGTTGAATGGGTAACAACGACGATATATGTGAAAAACAAGCTCCAGAAAGTAAAGATGAAGCCGACACCGAGAAAAACTGGGGAGCGAGTTACCCGCAGCCAAGGACATTATTAAATGATTTATGTCAACTGAAGTCACCACAGAAAACGTTAAGAAGCACAAGATCAACAGAAGTAAAGCTAGAGGCTGAACAAATAGAACCACAAGAAGAACCTACAGAAACTGTGACCCCATCCTTAAGAAGCTCAAAGCGGAAGGTTGTTCCTGTTAACACTATGGAGGTATCAAAAAATAGAAAAGCGGATTGGCAATATGATGTACTTGGTGAAAGATGAAAAATTCACGTGCAGTAACCAGATCAGACGACGTTTTTCAAACGGGTTTGATAGCGGTCCCGGGGAAGAAACGCCGATGGAGGTGATTTTCAATACGTTTGATCTTACAACGCCTGCAACAATTTAACCTGAGGGACGCCGATCCAGGAAAAAAAAAAGGCAACTGATCATTTAAAAGTGGATCAAAAACGTAGAAGATACGCTACGATGTTGTTAAAACATTGATTTTGTTTTTGTTTTTTCTTCATATTTCCTGTAAAAATTAAAAAATAAAGAAATAAAGAAAACTGGTTACTCCTACGGAGTAAAGTTTTAGTGGGTGGATGTTATAATGGAACACACCAATTCTATAGTTAATAGACTCTCCAACCTATAATAAATAGGAGTAGTAGAAGTCGCTCAGTGGGTCGGTCAGTCCGTTGATGCCGAACGACCGTTAGTCGTATACGGAAGTATCAGCGACCACAACTAGATTACTCAGTGTTATACCTGTTATATCAAGTTCCTAACGTTTTATACGTCGAACCTATTTTAGGACCGACTTAGTAAAAATACAAGCCTCCACTGTGAAACCACTTCATAACAGAGAGAGACACATGTACACACACACACTTATATATATGTACACACACACACATACACATATATATGTACACACACACACACACACACACATATATATATATATATATATATATATATATATATATATATATATATATATAACAAATTAGACATCGAAGTCAACAGCCAGCAGCGACAGTCTGTTTCA
>CAHIKZ030000781.1:220000-240000 GCA_903632075.3 Acanthosepion pharaonis | reverse complement strand
GATAGATAGATAGTTGATGAAAAGAATATATAGATGAAAAGAATATATAGATAGATAGATCGATAGATAGATAGATAGATAGATAGATAGATAGATACTAATTATTGATTCATTCTGGTATAACCTCTCTTTGCGCCAATATTTCAATTCTCTTTGTCGGAGACATATCATCATTGTGTGAGATTCAATCTCTCTCTTATAATTTTCTCTTTCTCTTGTCCCTACATTTCTTCGTACTTCATTTCGAGAGTCATTTCATCATTTTCTTTCATTCAGTTTTCGTTCTCTGATATCTGCAGCCATTATAAACGCGTATAAGCCTATACTTTTGAGCTATTCTTCCTTTTACTTTAATTTGACGCCATTAAATGTTTTCATTTTCTTCTTCGACTTTTATTTGCATTAATATTTTCTTTCTTGCACTGCTTAAATTTTTTTCTTTCTTTCTACCTTTCTTTCCTTTGTTATTTCTTTTTTCCCGCCATCCGTTTTTTTTTTGGCATGTTTATCTCACGCATACAAAAACACATTAAATTTCTGAGCGTTCCACATTCACATACATGCCTAACATACACGATCATTTTAAATTCTTCCTCATTTTATTCTCATCTCCCTCAATTTAGCACTCACATTAAAAACCCTATATATATATATATATATATATATATATATATAAATATATATATATATATATATATATATATATATATATATATATATATATATATATATATATATATATATATATATATATATAATATATATATATATATATACACACATATAAATATATATAGATAGATACATAGTTATATAGATAGATTTATATATATATATTTGTGTATATAATTATATATATATATAGAGAGAGAGAGAGATAGATAGATAAATAGATAGATAGATAGAGAGAGAGAGAGAGAGAGAGAAATAGATAGAGAGATAGATTTATACATATATATATGTGTGTGTATGTGCCTACTTATAAACACGTGTATATACACAAACGTACATATACACACACACTTAGAACCATGCAACACGCACGAACACATTACATTTACCCACACACACATGCATATGCCCAAACCAGAAAACACACATGGAGAGGCGTGCATTGATTTTATTTTTCCTCAAATGTGATTTTCTTTTTGAAACTAAGCATGAACGTCTCACATTAGAACTGTTTCCTGAGAGCACGTCATAAATGCATCTCACCGTGGGACACTTCCTGTTGCTTGCAACCTTGGCACGAACAACAACAAAAAGCGTTTACGAAAAAAAATTAAAAACAGGAGAAAAAAAGAAAAAATTACAATAGCTATAAAAAAAAAATACGAATAAAAAAAAGAGAAGTATACAAGGAGGAGAGATTAAAAGCGTGGGACTTTTAAAAACCCAAATTTAAGATTAGAATAAATGAATACATTTAGAGAAAAAGATAAAACAATCATGTCAAGAACCAATAAACGTCATCCCTAAATAATACTAGCAATTTTTTTAAAATTACGTACGAGATTGCAGTTAAAAAAATAACCGTTTTTACTACAAGTAATAAAAACGGTAAAGTAATGACATTATATATATATATATATCACGATAATTGCTAATCATTTTTCTCTTTGCTTTAATCTTCATCTAGTTTATTCTTATTCACCTGAATGTTATTTATTTTTAATACTGAACTCATGCTTTTATCTGTACGATTTCTTTTACTTCTTCTGATACAAGTCTGATTGTATCTCGGATTTTTTTTTTATGGCTCTTCTTTGGTTGTTCTTCAGCGCACTTACAGATATTTCTTTAGTGGAGCTAGGATCTTTTCAAATGTTCTTTTATATAAAGACGAAAGAAAATATGAAGGATAATGGATTAAGAAGAGTAAGTGAAGATATTTCAATTAGATTGCATTCTCACGCTTCCTCCGTATCTTATAAGGTAGTTAAAGGTGGACAACCTAGCGAGCTGACATGATTCTGAAATCATCTCAATCAATTGCGCTATATATATATATATATATATATATATATATATATATATATATATATATAAGTGTCCTCCGACAGGAATCAAACCTTTAATCTACACGGAACCGTCATATAGCCTGAGATGCTATACCATTTAGCTACTGGTAAGTAAGCGTCTGTTTAGCAAGATTGAAATACTGTTCTGAAGTGAAAATTCCGACTACTTCGTTCGAATGCTCATATCTGCTCGGAACGTATCCTAACGTAAACAAATGGTATATTATAAAATGGACGGTCCATATTTATATATATATATATATATATATATATAAAATTCATAGTAATTTCGGAGGATTTATTTGGATTTCGATTTTCAAATACGCATAACGTGTAAGGTAATAAAACATGGCTTAATATGTTATGATCCGATAAACTAAGATAAGCACAAATTGGGACAGACGCATAGATAGATAGATAGATACTTCTTCGGAAAGAAAAGATAAATATATATATATATATATATATATATATATATATATATATATATATATATATATATATATATATAATCAAGCACAATAGACAATTGTTGTCTGTTATATTTAAATTTATATGTGTGTATATATATATATATATATATATATATATATATATATATATATATATATATGCGATTGTTTATATATATACGATAGTTCGTAAAATATCTTTCGGCTCAATACTTTTCACAAAATCTAGGGTAAATATCTAAGTATATAATTTCCTTTATTTTCTTTGCAAATATATATTTGTCTGTGCAAATTTTGATGACCTGGCCGATATTATTTCATTAGTCTATCACCCACACGCAAGCACACACACACATACATACAAATATATATATATATATATATATATATATATATATATATATATATATTAGGTGATTTAATTTTACGACTCATAAACCATTTGCAGGTTATTTGAAGCCAGCAAATAGTTTGGGATTGTAATTATTTGGATGTTGGTATAATAATGATTAACTAATTGAAGTCCTACTATTGAAGTATTAGCTGGAAGTACAAAAGATGTATCCATAACTCTTAGAAGATTATTTGGATTCTAATGAATTTGGCTGGAATTGGAACTCGGTTCTCCAATTTTTTGTATCTCGAGCTTTATTCATAACATAATTTGCACTTCGAAGCTTACAGCACCTGGGGTTTACAAACTGTCACCCATCTAAATACTGACCAGACTCGACGTTACTTAATTACGGTATTTAAAAAATGATATGACCGTAAATACACACTCACACACATATGCATACACTGCACACATATGTGTGAGGATATCTGTATATAAAATAAATATATATATATATATATATATATATATATATATATATATATATATATATATATATATATATATATGTGTGTGCGTGTGTGTGTAAAACATATAGAAAATAGGAATGTTCTTTATTATTTTTGTTATTATGTTTAAAAAAAATAGTGCTCGATACAAAAGTAGAGCTTAAATATAATTATTTATTTAAAAATATGATTCCATCGCTATGAGAACTCTTATGTAGCATTGGAATCATATTTTTAAATAAATAATATATATATATATGTGTGTGTGTATGTGTGTGTTTATATATATATATATATATATATATATATATATATATACTGAAACACTAGCTTATATATATATTGTTCGACAAGTACAGAAATTTAAACATTTGGTAAACGTTCTGATAGAGGACGGAAAGTATAGCACTGAGATATGAAGATGTTTTTGGATGGCCAAAGATGCATTCCGAAAGCTAAGCAGAGTATTAAGTGACAGAAAATATTTGTTAGAAACAAATAAAAGAGTACGGGAATGTTATGCGATATCTGTACTCTTGCATAGCAGTGATTGCTGGACAATTTACTCAAAGATGAAAAAGTGACTTGAAGCAACAGCAATGTGGTTCTACAGAAACATGCCGAGGATTCCATGGACCGAACACGTGAGCAATGAAAAGGTTTGGGAGAACATAGAGGCAAAAATTAAGCCTATGCTTAACATCAGGAAGAGGAAGTTGAAATATCTGTGACACGTGATGCGGAAGAAGAACTTGGTAAAACTGTTAGTCATTGGTGAGTATGAGGGAAAGACAGCGAAAAACAACGCTGAAACTTCTCAGTGAGCTTGAGTAGATGGATAATAGAACAGTAAGATAAAATTTATTGAGATCTACGAGAGGCAGGAAGATCAGGCTGGAGGCATGAACGCCTACTCCCTGAAGGGACATGGCACATAAAATAGGAAGAATAATTGTTCAGGCAGTAAAATTTTTTTGGAACATGTTTCGTTAAGCAATACTGAAAAAGGTATGTCCATTCAATTTTTTTTTCAAATTCCGACTATGTTGTTTTATGTGAGGATTAATAATTGATAAACTTTTCAGATATCATTTTTGTCATTTTCAAACCCAGAACGTTCGACGTTCATTACAGGCGTTTCCAACAGTTGCATGTTGAATCTGGTCATGAAAATGTCATAAGAACACATTTCTAGTCAGTTAAAGATAATTTACCAATTTCAAACTGAATATGTAGGAATATCATTTATTTCCTCTCACATCATGAATGTTTTTATATCATTCCTATCAATTTAAATAAGTTCATTTCTCGTTCGTCTAACTTGGTAATCACTATGAAATAAATATTTACTTTTCTATTATTTGTGATAATAGGATTTAGGTCGAGAATTTTTTAGAATATATTTATAGGTGACGTCCAGTCGCATAATAAGGGAGCGAATAAACGAATTAAGTTTGCATGAAGTGATCAACGGATATATTTATAACTGCACAAAGTGAGATAGATAGATAGATAGATATTAACAGACTGTGATAGATAGATAGATAGATAGATAGATAGATAGATAGATATTAACAGACTGTGACAGATAGATAGATAGATAGATAGATAGATAGATAGATATGAACAGCCTTTGACAAAAAGATAGATATGAACAGAGTCTGATAGATAGGTAGGTAGGTAGGTAGGTAGGTAGGTTTATAGATAGATAGATAGATAGATAGATAGATAGATAGATAGATGATAGATGAACAGACTTTGACAGAAAGTTAGATATGAACAGAGTCTGATAGATAGATATAGATATATATATATATATATATATATATATATATATATATATATATATAGATAGATAGATAGATAGATAGATAGATAGATATTAACAGACTGTGACAGACAGACAGATAGATAGATAGATAGATAGATATAAACAGTCTTTGACAGAAAGATAGATATGAACAGAATCTGATAGATAGATAGATAAATAGATAGATAGATAGATAGATAGATAGATATCAACAGACTAATATTGATAAATAGAGATAGATTGATATCAACAGACTAAGATTTATAAATATAGATAGATAGGTATGAACAGACGGTGACATACAGACAGGCAAACAGATAGATAGATAGATAGATAGATAGATAGATAGATAGATAGATAGATAGATAGATAGATACTAATTATTGTTCATTCTGGCAGAAGATCATGATAACTACCATTCCACAGCAGGTGACAAGTGATAACTCATCAGTTTCGTTTAAACTGTCACGCATTCTTAATTTTGAGGCGCCCTTTCAAGATATATATCAGTCTGGAAATGTTTTACTAAATTTCCACTAAACACCCACCCATCCATCCACACACACCCTCCTTGTATCAAACAATAGTAATTTGACTGCTGAAAAATCTAATCCAAAAATAATGTTTCGGGGCTTTCATATTAGACTGACGATTCAAATTATAACATTTTCAGCCAAACAAAATTAAAGATTTTTGCAGACGACGCAAAACATGCTCCATAAAAACTATATTCAAACATGAACAAAAAATACAAGAATTTTTGATAATTTTTGAGAGTAAGTGTTCTCCATCTTTTATATTGAAATAAAGGAATTACTTAAATCAGTAATATTGTATACTACATCCGCAAATCGCATAAGTCGGTAGTGAATTTTTTCAAACAAACGCTTCTTATCGGCCACATTGAAGTCATCAACATATATAGATATGAACAGACTGTGATATATAGATAGATTTCTAAAGACACCCCCACCCCCATATATATATATATATATATATATATATATATATATATATTATAATTATTTTAAAAAAATATGATTCCTGCGCTACATAAGAGTTCTCATGTTTCAAAAACAAGAGCCGAAAACCTCGATATAATTATTAAAATTTTATTTTTTTTTTAAATAATTATAATTTAAGCTCTACTTCTGTATGAATACTGTTTTTTTATTTTTAAATAAAAACAAAAAAATACTAAAGAACACCGGATTATTTACTTAACGTGTTCTTTCCTATTTTTCTACATATTTGCGCGCACGCACACACACACACACACACACACACACATATATATATATATATATATATATATATATATATATATATATATATATATATACACACACACACACATACATACACACATGCATACATGAATACATAAGGACCGCGGGTTACGTCCGACGCCACGTGCGGCGTTTCATTGTTACAGTGCCATCTCCAATAATATAATACGTCGTCCCACGGTGCTATATGAGGAAGACGACGTTGTTTCTTCACCGATTCTGCGCCATAATGAATTGTGCTACATTCGTTATATCTCATTTGTGTGGGCTTTGTGGGGAACTTTATGCCCTCCATTATGATCCCCAAGGGTAAGTTAGACATACGGGTGCTTATGTACGACGTAAGTCGGGACTCCCCTGCAAACATACATACGTACATTCATATACATACATGGACAGAGAGTGATAGATAGCTATGAAGAAGCTGGGAGAGATAAATATGAGCAGACTTAGATAGATAGATAGATAGATAGATAGATAGATAGATATCATAACTAGTTCATATGTTGTTTTACTCCGTCCGTCTTGCTTTCAATCTGTCTTATACGTATCAAATTATCCCCCACAAACGCGAATGACTTCTACAATAAAAGAGTTTTCCATGACGCAAATAATTGAAAAACTAGAGGAATTATACGCTTCTCTATTTTAATTTACCACCTTGATTGCGTATGGTAATATCAGCCGTTTCCTTATAACGAAATATCCAGCATTCATTGACCGAATCCAAGCAGTCATTACTACAGTCGATTGAAATTTATAAAATCTTTCCTATTATGACAATATTTTTGAAATAGCTTTCCCAACGCCACTGTTATTTTTCTTTCTTGATAAGTGATCCTACCGAACATTTTGTTCCAGATGGTGTGGAACCTAATCATCTTGATTATGATATCATTTTCTGTTCGAGTTCCATAGGACATCCATTTTAATTCATATTGCAGTCGAAAGTTTTCAAGTGACGCGCTTTCTGTTATTTCTTATAGTTTTCTATAGTTATTTCTGTTAAGATTAGAGTGATTATATATACTTATTGCTCAACTTAGAGTCCAATTGTGCTATAAAATCATGTAGAATTCCAGTGAGATATCTTTAATCAGTTGTAACATACAAAGGTTCAGAGCTTATTCTAGCAATTTTGCTTTTACACGATTTGGACAATTTTGTTTTTACATCCAATATTGCAAATTGCTACAAAACCTGAAAACTCAATTTATATTCTAAAATAAACTAAACAGATAGAAACATAAATACATATACATTTCACCAAACTCCCCTGGCAGTATCTAAACTTTAAGCTCTTTACAACCACCATCTAAGATCAATGGTTAAAATGGCCTTGTGCGAGTGAACCTTGAGGAACTTAGTAAAGTCCATACTTCTTCGAATATTGGGGACTGGTGCTACGGAATTGCAAACAATGTTCTGAAGCAGATAAGAAAAAACGCATCCCTTTCAAATGCAGCAAGAGCTAAAATGGATATCACATGTAACGTGAAGACAAAATAATGACATAACTAAGACGTTGACTTTCCACACTACTTCAAGCCCAAGGTTAAGAAGGAAAAGTTCATGAATCAAGGGGAAAGATCAATTAGTGGAGTTGAGAAATCTGTTTTCCTGACAAATTGTTTTTAGAGAAAGATTGTATAATTTCTAACCGGCAGCTGTATTGTCTGCTCTGTCAATGAATGTCAAAGTTTTCCTAATATTACATTTAACATTAATGTTTGTTTCATTTGTTTTTATTTAATTAAAAACAAACCAACGCGAATTGTGGTATTACTAAACTATTTGAACATGCCAATATTTTACAAATATTTTTTTATCTCGTTTTTCAAATTCTTTAAATTAATATCCATAACAATTAAAACATTAAAGTTTCTTTTAATGTCAATGTGGATAAGACGATATTTAAAGAGAATTAATACATGTAAATCAGTATAACTGAAATCAAACCATATTATATATATATATATATATATATATATATATATATATATATATATGTGTGTGTGCGTGTGTGTGTGTGTGTGTGTGTGTGTGTGTGTGTGTGTGCCTGAGCGCGCGCGTTTGTGTGTGTGTGTGCGTGTGCAGTGTGCGTAAGGGTTTTGCAATTAATATGGTTTACCTGTTCAGAGCATAAGTGCGATCAGTTTGTAAGGCTCCAGCGGAGAAGTGTTGCTTGTAGTGAAGGGCAAAATGCATTCACTGTATCAGAATATTACAACTTGACAGTACCAGAAAAAAAATGGACATTATCAGATCACCACAATTGGACATTATCAGAACACCACAATTGTAAAATATCAGAACACTACAATTAGACATTATCATAATACCACAATTGGACAGTTTCAGAACACGACAAATATACATTATCAGAACATCACAATTAGACATTATCAAAACACTACAACTGGGCAGTATAAGAACACCACAATTGGACATTATCAGAACACCAAAATTGGACAGTTTCAGAACACCAAAATTAGACATTATCAGGATATAGAATATATATATATATATCTGTCATAGAACACCTCAACTGGACATTATCAAAACACCACAGTTGGACATTATCAGAACACCACAATCAGTAAAGCGAATGCGGAGCATTATCAATGATAGACATTGCTAGAGGTTCCCATAGTTACCGAGGGCACAATCTGCAATGTGATGCATGATGACATTCGATAACATTCATACATAACAATGAAATATTTGTTCATGTCGGTACACACACAAGACCTTAGGTCACCCCGGGCAAAATGACTACTAATTACAGTTTGAAATATCCAGAAAACCGTTGCGTGCTTTGTTTGTCTCTCTTCCTTGTTTTTTTTTCTTTTCTTTTTTGAAATGAAAAAATTGCCCAGAATCAGAAAGTGAACCGAAGAAATGTCCACCATGTTATGAACACCATATTTCCCGCTTCTATGAAGGTTTCAGTTGTGATGACTATAGGGCAAATATATCATTCGAATTCCTACTTTTTCCGCTTGTCTTTGGTTGAATGATGCTGCCTACACTGGATTGTTGAAACCGTTGTGTAGCCTTGTATAGCCTCTGTATGCGATGGTATGTGTTTCAGAAAGATATTCCCTCTCCTCAGAAAACTCTGATGGCTCATGACTGGATGAAAACCAGTGTGCACAAGCACAGCACACCAAACATGTGGCTAACTAACTCGCCAGACCTAAATCTTTTACGTGTGGGATGCTGTTGAACGCAAAACTATTCAGGGTTACCCGAAGACGTCTGATTATCTGGAATCTCTCATTATCTCATTAATGGTCAATAGCAAGAATGACTGGATAATGCGCATGTCAACAATATCCGTCCTGCATTGATGCAATCATTTCTGTTGAAGGCCGTTATATCGAATAAACATGTAATCCAACATTTAGTTTATCGTTGTACCGCGTTTTGTGTCAATGAATTTCCTCATTTGTAACATTTGTTTTCTTACCCTCTCTCTTTCTCTCTCTCTCTCTCTCTCTCTCTATATATATATATATATATATATATATATATATATATATAGTGCCAGGATGTATTCATTAAGACATGTCTCATTAAATAATTTTAAAATGTTTTGTCTACTTATTTTTAATATGATCCTCTCATATTCACGGACAAGCTTCTTAGTATCCTTATTAAAGGAAGAAAGGAATTTGTATTATTGATACATATTCATTTATTCCAAGTAGTTTCAGAATTAGCAAAATGTCATCTTCAAGTTTTTTTTTGTTTTTATAATATTATATTGTAATATAAAATGCTGTGTTTATCTGATTTTTTTTATTTGCGAATTGAAATTTCGATACTTATGTACTGTAGCGTTTTTTTATTATTTTATTATGTAAGCATACTCATGCAGTAATGTCACGGGAGATAACTAAGATATTAAGATGTCGATCTATTTTTAAAAACTATTTAAAGCTATTATTTAAACCTAGATATTATAAAGCTATCAACTGTAAACTCTTTAAAAAAATTATGCATTATTCATAATTAATTTATTAAGTTTTGGTTTCATTATTTTAATATAAATAGCATCAAGAATTTTTAATTTATGTTCATTATTTTCCTGGAAAATTACAAAGTGGACAGGCATGCTGTTGTAAATGTTTAGAAATGTTAGATGCATCATTCACATGAAAATTCAACGTCCGAAACAACGTAGTTGTAGTGTGACTAACATAAATATTATTTTTCTGATGGCGATACATTTTGCTAATGTTAAAATTATTCGGAATAAATAACTATGCATCAATATGGTAACTTTCTTTCTTCCTTTAATAAGGATACTAAGAAGCTTGTGTCTGAATATGATAGGAGTACACATACACATTACACATATACGCGCGGTCTTAATTATCATTTTATCGCTCTGAAGTTTTAAAGGCTGAAACATATCACAAGAAATCATCGTATCATTTGTCATAATATTTTTGTTGTATTTTTCTTAATTTTTTCTTGACATATAAAAATGTATATATTGTTTTCTCTTTCACTTAACGTTGAGAAAAATTAGACACTTGTGTGCTTTACCATTAACACTAAACTGAGCTTACTAAATGACAAAGCTGAATAGAAAACTAACATAAAAGTACGAGAAAATTTTTTCTTGTCTTTGGAAAAGGTTTTTATTATATTTTAATTATTATTTGCTTATCAATTTCATGAACCTTCGAAATTATTATTTTTTGTTAGTATTACAGCTTTCTTGAATAGATGTCTGTTATAGGTACCTACGAAAAATAATGTTTATTCAAATAATTTTTCAAGCTTTCAGAGAAATTGCAAGCTCCGATAATTGATTCAAATGAAGGTATTACTGAAAATCACCTGGAAATTTTTTCAGAGAACTACAGAAGCATATTACACTTCTTGTGCGTTAAGATGGCAAACATGTGGAAAATTCACAATCCCAAAAAAGTAAAATACTTCATATTATTTTCCTGTTTACAGAATAATACTATCATGCGCAGTTACAAAGATACAAATATTTTAATTAGCACACATACTTTATGGACAGCTTGTGTTTATATATATATATATATATATATATATATATATATATATATATATATATATATATATATACACACGCCCCCAAATATTCGGTCGAGCTCTTTAGAGGGAAAACTCGAATTTGTAAAACAGTAACTGTTACTGCTGATAATGCAAAGCTCTTCTATGAATCGAGCACTCTGAGTTACTGTCGTGTTTATTTAAGAATAAATATGTAAAAAAATCACCTTCCTCTCTGTCGGGAGCTGATAGCTTAGGGGGAAAATTATGGCTTGATGCAATCGGATGTCTAGTCAAACTGATGAGTTGTGATACAACAAAACAGTCTCAGTGGTTGACATATATATATATATATATATATATATATATATATATATATATATATATATATATAATCATTAGTAATTGTAGACTGTATTTAGAAGAAAAATATCAATATTAACTTTTTAAGCAAATTAATATATTAAATATATTAATGGGTCGATGCCGACAAATTATCAAATACTTATTTTGTTACTTTAATAATAATGTAATATAATATAATAAATCAAATAACATGTTAATTATTAATACAAATAGAACATAAAATATTATAATTTAATTAATGATACAAATTAACAAATATTACAATTTAATTAATAATATAACATGGCATAACAACTTCTATATAAACCATGAAAATAAATAAATAAATAAATTTAATTTCGAAGGAAAATTTAATTTAGAATAAAAAAATTACAACTGGAAGAAAATCTGCAGCTGAAAAAATGAAGACATAAACAAGAGAACAATTTCATGAACGTGTAAAATACGTTTAATTCATAAAAGCACATGTGTAAAAAAATGGAGTAAAAAACGGGAAAGAGAACGCGGAACAAATTGAAATTGGAAATTTCATTTAAAACCAGAACCCCATGAAGTACGAACATCTACCAAGAAACTTCGAAGTCGGGAAAAACGATAAAAAAAATTGATATTTAAAAGTTCAGTAATCTTTTTTATATAATATAATTACTGCTTTATTTTTAATATTATTTTTAATATTGCAAAATTTATATAAAAATATCTGCTTTGTCTTAAATGTTAGATTATATATATATATATATATATATATATATATATATATATAATTATTTATTTAGAAAATTTATAACATAAACATGTTATAAAATCACTACAAAATAGCCATTTTGTTTCAACACTCCCGGTGTCTTATCAAGTGATGATGTGGAATGCAAAACAAATGGTTTTTATATCTGCTCTACTTTGTATTGAACACTCTTTTAAGAATAGTAATTGTTGGTTATTGGAATTCATTCCGTATACACCAATTATATACTTGGTTATATATATATATATATATATATATATATATATATATATATATATATATATATATTGTGTGTGTGTGTATATAGACAAGTTTTGTCTAATCGTCTGATAAGCTTAATCACATTATCATGAAAGATGAAAGAAAATTACCATATTGATACATGTTTTTAATCCTATCTAAGCTTTCGGCTTACATAAGCTATCATTAAAGATGACAATTACATTACAATAAATCAATAATTTAAACAATATACGGATAGTTATATCGTTGTTGCTGTTAAGGGTGTCCAATTTTTCTTTGGCTATATATATATATATATATATATATATATGTGTGTGTGTGTGTGACTGTGAGTCTGTATCTGTGTATTTGTATCTTAAATTCCGATGTTTTTATGGCATTCTTTAATATGCCGTCTAAGTTCTAGAACTGAGGTATCATAGTGCGCCACAAGTTCCCGTCTTTTGTTTCATTTACATCTTTCTATCTCATCGTTTTGATTTAAAAGTAGGGCTGCAACTTCTTCTAGTATTGCTTTCAATATTCCCTATGAGAACCAAATTTCCCATGCCCTCTTTCCTCATTTTTTGTGCCAGAAATTTCAGTAGGCTTACTAGGCCTTGCGTCAGAACGCGCAAATTAATCTGGTATAAGATTATTATTATACGCCCCTTTCATTGTTTAATTCAGTAAAGTAGATAATGGGTTACAATCGACTGTTTGTTACACGGCACTTATTTCTAAAGCGTAGCTGAGTCTCTATAAGCCACTTATTACTAAGTATTCAATATGAATAAAATCACTACACGAGCAGACTGCTCTGCGAGGAAAGCGTAATTATCATCTCGCTTGAGGTAGGCATCCATATAGAACTGTTGAATTCCTTCGCCATGCCGAGATGATGCACGTCGACTGACATTCTTTATTCGCCTCCACATCTCTTTGCATTATTAATTTCACTAGGAACTTGTTTCTGGCAATCAACTACTTCATTCGACTGATATTTTCTCTGATCAAATAAGTTGATGTGTATCAAGAATTTCATCATTTATAATATGGCTTCATGTCGCCTACGTTGATATATGGAAGAGAAAATTTATCTGACCATCACTTTCTCTTTCGGCATATATATATATATATATATATATATATATATATCTATATATATATATGTGTGTGTGTGTGTGTGTGTGTGTGTGTGTGTGTGTGTGTGTGTGTGTGCGTGTGTGTGTGTGTATAATTAACAAATCGGAGACTTCGGAAAGCCATGGTAATATTTTATTTCGCGAGACCGATTAAATTCGATTTCGTTTCGTCAGACCTTGCATTTTCTGCGTTGCTTTTAAAATGTTCCTTTTGTGTTCATATAGTTTTTGTTTAAAATTCTTGTGTTTTATTCAATGTATTCATTCTTGGCATTCCTGCACTTGATAGGGTAAATTCCTCCTTCAAGTTTTGGCTTGTTGATTGTTTTTTTTTGTTGTTGTTTTTTTTATTCATTAAGTTTTTATTGTTTTAGTTGTGACAATTTTTTTATTCAATTTAGATAATTTTTTCCGATAGAGTTGTGATAGAGTTCTTTTCTTTCTATGAGTCGTGTCCTTTCAGGACCTAGTTGATCATGGATCTCCACCTCCTTCTATCACTTGCAGCTCTCAACAATTTCCTTTTTTACCTCCCTCAGAACATGTTCTGTCATCCACTTATTTAAGGTCACAGGGGTATGCCATGCGTTGTTTTCCCCTAAATCTCTTTTCGTCTATTCGATCTTTTAGGATCAGTGGGTAGAATATTTTTTTTTATTCGTTGCTTCTGTCAGGAAGGATAGCTCTTTTATTTTGGAATATATCAAGAGCCTTTTGTTTTGCATCGTATATGAAATACGATATCGAAGAGGCTTGAATGCATTTTCAGTATGTTTCTCCTCTTCGTGTAAACATTGAGGGCTGCAATTTCTCAAAAAACAACACACAAAACACATTGGTCGTTCGACGTAACACACACACACACACATACATATATATATATATGTATGTATGTATGTATGTATGTATGTATGTATTGGGGTTGACTTTGTCAGGAAGGAGTCTTTTAATGTTATCAAATTGGAGGGGCCGATTCCAGCGTATGGCACATTTGGAAAGTGCCTGAAAACCATACCGCGGGTTGACCCAAGCCTTGTGAGTGAAACTGGATAGACGGAACCCTTGCATGCCGTCAATAGCTGTGCTAGCATGAAGGCACAGTTCATCGTGGCCTAAGGCTTGAGCTTGCTGGCCTTATTCAAATTGTTTAACACGCTCTTTCCCAGAAACTGTAACTAAGGTCTGCTAAGCATAGTTACATTATAAACCAAAGGTGGGCTCTGTGTGTGTTGAATAAACAGAAATGAAAATTAGCAAGCGTCTGCAATAGGGATTGGTTAGCCGCCCTCCACACACACACAAACTAGTAGACTGGTCTCCTCGAATACGAGTGGCCAGTTATATAGGGGTTGAGTGTGTAGTTAGGACAGGTAATGTTAAACAGATTATAGTATAAACCCATTTTTGTGGTGTCGGTTTAAATTGCGAATTTTTACATATATCTAGTATTTAATTATGATATAATAATAGTGCTCATCCCTCCTTTCGTTAATTCGCGCGACCGTTACGTCCTGTTAGTAACTCATAAACAATGAACTTTTCGGCTTTAATCGTGTATAGAGACACAATTTATACCAGGCATACTAGTTGGTTTATACGAAAGAAATAAAAATAGAAGTTTTTAACGTCTCCCGCTAATGCATCATAAATAATGGAGAATAATGTATATATATATATATATATATATATATATATATATATATAATTAAGTTTCATCGAGTCTGAAAAAAAACTCTCAGAAAAGACAGGACGTTTCATCCTATATTTGTTACGTCCTGTTATCATGCAAACGTCATACCAGCTGTTCCACTCGGGTATCGGTGACGAAGAGGTACCTAATGAACCGGGGCCCGTTGGAACAGTAGGTGTGACTTTAATTCTCGTATATACACTGAAGAGACAAATATAGGACAGAACCTGCATTCTGTTGAGTTTTCTTTTTCAGACTCGATTAATATAATTACATATCTCAAATCTAATAGTTTCAATTGGTTTATATATATATATATATATATATATATATATAATATCATATAATATAATATATTATATATATATCATATATTATATATATATATGTATATATATCATAAATATATATATGTAATATATATATATATATATATATATATATATATATATATCATATAATATATAATATATATTCCCTGTCTTGTGACTCTTGACAAAATCCAAAGAAGGGCTTGACTTATCATTTCGACTAAGTCAAAGAATCCATCTTACATGTCAACTGCTCTAACAGTGGTTTTTCCCAGGTACCCCGAATACACCAAGTTTAATGCTTGTTTATTATCGTGCAAGCTGTTACATAGCTCCTGATATTCATCTGCACAGTAAATTTTCTCAGTAAACTAACGGCCGGCCTATCTATTCGAGATGAGTCTACAAATTTCGAGACTCTTTTTTCCGGTAGAAGAATGCATGGCAAAAAAAGCTGCTATTGCTCGAGAATCCCATCTTGCATTACATAAGTTAGGTATTTTTTTTTAATTTCCCTTTATGAAATCTTACAGTTTTTTTTTTAAAAACTAGGTCTAAAATAAAATAGAAATTTCATATCATCATACCACCCCGCTGCTTCAGTAATCTCTCTTGCACCATTTTTTAAACCCTTCTTGAAATGATCGTAGGTATTTACCAGTTAACAGATAAACTGATATTCTATATTGGACGATGAGTTTTTTTTTTGTTGTTTTTTTTCCTCCAAGTTCATCAAGTTTGAAGCACTCGGTCAAGAACATGATGTTGACAGTCAATGAATTGTGGTTCTACCATTTTCTTTTGAGCAATTAGTTTTTGTAACTGAATGATAATCCCATTCCTGCTTTTAGTTTTAACATTCGTATTGTTCACAAGAATTATCTTTATGCTCTTACATAAATTGCACTCATCCAGAGCAGCTGTTATTCTTTTGCCAACAGTATTCGATTGCCCTTTTCCTTTAGTAGACCTAATGCTTCTTACTTAACTTCACTTCTTTCATTCTTTTAAAGAAGCACTTGATATTCTTGGCCATCAATTCACTTACCATCAAAATGGAATGACCAATTTTCTAAGTGTAAAGTTTTCTTCATTTTCTATTTAAGTTTAACGGGCACTTTAATCCTGTCTTGAGGTAACTGCTGGCAGACATTTGCTGCTTTGAAAAATAATTTGGTTGCAGTTTTGCTTTTGCTATACTTCTTCATTTTTCTTGTGGATTATTTTTCAGAACTTTCATATTGCCTTTGTGATTGGATCTCTGATTCAGTCTCTGATTCGTACATTGCAGATGTTTTTGCTGTTACTGTTGTTGACGTTCGCTTCTGGATGGATCAATAGTATTGGAACACGCAATCTTTCTAGGTTTATATGCAACATATCCTTTGCTTCCGATTCGAAGATGATATAACCGTCTGTTAATTCAACATTTTCTGATGCGTTGTCAAAACTTTCATTCAGTGGATCATATCTTCCTCACTTCCCCATATTCATTGTAGGCGTTCAGCAGTTGATCCAGTTTTGCTGGTATATTAATTTATTTTTTCCAGTGACTGTTCTTCTCGTAGAATAGTTCTTCTTTTCTTATGTGATTCTTGAAATGTTACCATATGCTTCGTCCAGTACTGCATTTTTCATTCAGTGGTAGAACCAATTTTTATGAGCCATAATTATTAAAAATGAATACGGCGATCTTTTAGCAAATCAAACAGCGTTGCTGAATCAGGAAGCTTATATACATTTAAACAAAAAAATATTTGATCACAAATATTTGCCTTATCTATCAATTTATTATTGTAATATACAATAATTGCAGCACAAGGCCAACAAGAGCGAAGTAGGGTGAGGCTAGTCAACATTAACTATGTTATACCTAGCTAATCAGATTCACTACAGATAAATTCATTACAATTAACTCATTCACCACAAGAAGCCATGCCGTCCTGGGTATAACGATAAACTACATCCGCGTCCTGGGTATAACAATAAACTACATTCGCGTCCTGGGTAAGATGATAAACTACGTCCAATATCAAGGCCTCTGATAAGGAGGATTTGAGGAGCATTGAACCACCTCTTGATTGCTGGCGTTCCCAGGTTCACCCTGACCCGGAATGGTAGCACCTGTTAGGTTCCCAGCTATGGGCAAATAGTTAACACCCAAACTTGTGTAAAAATAGGTTTAACAGCAGAAATACTTTGTAATAAAAAAATTATTACTAACAATAATTTTTGAAGGAAAAATTATCAGCAATACTTTAAAAAATTAAAAGACGATACCAGTAATATAAACTTAAGAAGTTGGATTGTAAAATATGAGTAACTGAAAAATAGTTTAAATATATATGTATACATACACACCTTTTTTTCCAGACTATCGCTATGAATCTATTTCAGAAATTTTGTTGACATTAAATGACCCACTGAGATTGATATGCCTTAAAACGAAACAAACAAACAACAAAAAGCCACCCTTCACCATTCACTAATATATATATATATATATATATATATATATATATATATATATATACCATATATTCACAGGGAAACTACGAAAACAACCGACGATATAAAAATTCCTTTATTGTTGAAACTTGAATAAAGCATGGAATAATAATAATACAACACAAAATGTACTTAAACAAAATGTATTGAAGCAAGAAAGTGTACACACTATTTAAAGATAGTTTTGGTATATTCTTAGGAAGACCGTTCCTGTAGAATGGGTTGACTTAGTCGCAGTCGGGCAGATCTCTTCTTCCTCCCCCGTCTTCCCGGTAGCAACCATATTTATATGGTCGGTACTCCACTATGTAAATTAGGTGGATCGTACCACAACATTTATGTACAAATGTCCTTACACAAATATGAATATAATGATGGTATGAAGTGAGGCAGAGGGGATGAACCCCCAAAACAAACTAAATTACAACTAAACTGTTATGGTTCAGGTTAGGAACAAGGAAGAACAACACGAGTACAAGAGTAGAAATAAAGGTATATTACACGGAATAATAATACAAGATGTGGAAGGTGTTAGTATGACTCTCAGTCTGATTTGGAGTGAACTACTATCGGCTCGACTCGATTCGGTATCTAGCCACCCCCACGAGGGTGGCATGTGGCACAAGGCCGAGTTTAACGTGGGTTTCCCGAGCCCGTAGGCTCGGCCAAAAAATGTCTTTAGAAACAATATAAACAGGATCAGGTTGGTCAACCTCCCCGAACGAGACTCTGCCCTTCGGCGGAGCCTCGTCCGGTTCTTCTCTGCACAGAGGCAGAGAGTTCAACCTTTAAGCCGAGCTTCTCGGCTTGATTCGGTATCTAGCCAACCCCCAACAAGGGTGGCATGTGGCACAAGGCCGAGTTTAACGTGGGTTCCCGAGCCCGTAGGCTCGGCCAAAAAATGTCTTTAGAAACAATATAAACAGGATCGGGCTGGTCAACCTCCCCGAATGAGACTCTGCCCTTCAGATGAGAGTCAGGCAAATCCGCCAAGCCCCCTCTGAAGGTTACATCAATGAAAGATAGCATGCTCCGAATCAATCGCCATGTAAACGAAAACTCAGTTTTTCTGAGCTCAAGAACGGAAAGAGGGCAATTCTGATGTCAAAAAGCAAGACTCTCACGGAGTGGATTCTTCGCGACACCCTCCGCTAATTCCCGATACAAGGTCTTGAAAGTTCACTGAACCAAGGAACGAACCTCACGCCCGCTCGAAATTCTCTGAGGAAAGTCGAATGATTACCGGGGCTTACGACGGCGCTCAGTCCTAGAAACAGGATGAGTAAGGCTAGGGAAGGCGTCATTGTCAGCACGCGGCGTAAGAAAGCCAAACTCGAGAGGTGTTGGTAACTCAGCATGAGTGGCATTCCCCCACCCATGTCATGAACGCTAATATTATGCTTGCGACCACTTCACAAAAGAAACTCTGGCTCGAGCCCCACAAAATCAGTTATTTCCTGTAAGGCCGAACTGCGCGCGCTATCCTTTAACTGGCGAACGAGAGGCTCCAACGCCAACGCGTAAATTAAGGGCTACAGAATGCAATCATGATGAA
>CAHIKZ030000781.1:195000-210000 GCA_903632075.3 Acanthosepion pharaonis | reverse complement strand
ATATATATATATATATATATATATATATATATATATATATATATATATATATATATTAGTGAATATACGTAATATCTAACGGTGATAACACGACACAAATTTACATGCAGATAATGCAATCTTCATATGTAGAATCTGACCTCTATCGCCTTCTCATTATGATGATTCCAAATTGGTTGTACAAACTTGTCTATTTAAATTGAAGAATTAATTATTAACAATTTCATTAAAATTCATAAATACGAAAGTATGAGAAATGAAAAAGTAAAAAGGAAAATAAAAAAATATATTTAAATTTGAATTTGGATTCGTAAGTAAAGAACATATCAAGGGGGGTAACTCTCGTTTTTTAGCATAAAATACACAGGTTAACGTAAACTATAACTCAGATCAGAAATATAATATAACGCCGTGAAAATAAATACATAAATAATAGTTCGGGATTATATATCTAATGTATCATAATAATACAAATTTTATATACACACACGTTATAAATTAACCGAGAATGGTAATATTACATTGTATCTGTGAAACGTTGAATTTTTTAATTATTATACAGTGAGAATTAAATCTATTGACCTGCGCATTTGAGAAATATGTGTAAGGAATATGCCTGCTATACGAGGGATCGAACCTGATTCGCCCTTTGTCTTCTCTCTGGTTTTGGCAAAGTACTGGGGAATCGAAGAGCCGAGTTCGAATTCCAGTCGTATCTATTACTTTCATTTACGGGGTAATAAACTTGGGAAAGGTATGAATCCTCTTCTTCTCCCCCACCCACCAGATATCTGTAAATAGCAGGACAGACCGGGTTCTATAGCCTTGTATGAAAACTGGTCTACCGCAGAAAGAAATGGCAACCTATTTTTTTTTAAGCGTTTCACTCCAAGCAAGGCAGGAGGCCACTAGGACGCAAGGGGTTACAGAAAATTTAGAGCAAGATCAGATAGGAGTGATAGACGAAAGGATGAGGAGAAGGGTAGTGGATAGATCAAGTCAACTGGAGATGTCGATTGACATTACATTTGAATAGCTGGAGATTATAGCTCTCAGGGAAACTGGAATAGGGAAGGGAGTTCCACAGGTGAGAGGTGCGAGACATGAAGATATTGGAGTAGAAGAGATGGCTACATCTACGAGTTTCGACAGTGAAGTGGTGAGAGCGGGATGCCAGCCTCGTAGGGCGTTTGAACTCATGAAGTCTGGGAACCAGCGAATGCAGCTCCTCGGAGCAATTGCCATGAAAGTATTTGTAGAACAGACAGAGAGAAGCGACGGCGCGTCTGTGAGAAAGTGATTGTAGACGAGATTCCAGAGCAGGGCCAATTATATTGCATATCCGCTTTTGGAGCCTATCAAGAACCCCGAGGTAAACAGAAGGGGTACCAGACTATATATGGCAGCAATACTCTATGCAAGGGCGAACTGTTGATTTGTAGATCTGGAGGATCGATTCCGGGGAGAAAAATTTCCTGGCGCGGCACAGGGAGCCAACTTTCCTTGTGGTGGACGAAGCAATTGACTCAATGTATTTGTTCCATCTCAGGTCAGCAGTCAACGTGAGACCGAGCAGCTGCAGTGAGTTGCTCTATTACGGGAAAAAAGTATCATCAGTCATGTATCGAAAGATACATGATCGCCTAATTGTGTATCACGCATGGCACATAACCAACTAACAAGAGACTACACAACCTTGATTTGGTTAAGCATCTTACGTAGCTTCCAGACAAGCAAAATGGCTTTCACTTCTCTAGGTCAACTACTGATGTATTAACTGTTAATTAAAGCGTATTGACGGTTAGTGAAAGAGTCGACCAAGCTTTAGATATGAAGGTTGAACCTCGGACTGTTGAGTTGCATAAGTGGGTTTGTCATGCTGATCTGATTCAATCATTTTAATCAAATCGTGAAATGAAAGCAATTTTGACCGGCTACACGTCTGGATCATTTTGCATTAATGCAGAAGTCCCCCAGACTACTAGTATCATTCGAACTACGTTGTTCATAATTTTAATCAATGACATTTAGTTCTCATCTCAGTATCTATGCTGATGACAACCTATTTAAACCCGTCTTAATGGTAAGTTTGATCGGTCCGATACGGTCAAGTTGGCAGCTGATCTAAAAAATGATCTGCAATCTGTTGCTAACTGGAACAAGAAATGACTTGTTAATTTTAACGCTCCCAAAACGAAACTGCATTATTTTAATCCTTTTTCTTTCCATCATAGCTGATGCTGAACTCCAGGAGAATGATTCCTAGTACCTTCTCGAGCTTGCATTTTTCGTGGAATGATTATATTGAATCCATTTTTAGGTCTGCTTCAATGAACGTTGGTTCTCTGTGCCGTTGTAGTCATTTTTCTCGCTAGAACCTATCTTATACAATTATAATCATCTGGCCTCTTGGTTATCCTATGTATTTAGAGATACTTCATAAAATTCAACGAAGAATTTGCAATATTACTGGACCTGCCCTGGCATCTCAGCTTCAGACATTTTCCCATCTCCGTAGCCTAGCTTCTCTGTGACATTTCTATAAATATTTTCACAGTAACTATTGTGATATAATTTCCTCCATGGTGGCTAGACTTATAATATATAAATTTAACGCGGTACTAGATTACTGGCAAAGTTTCATCATTTTAAAATGGAAACGGCTACGTGTAACTGTAAGTTCTATGCTAACACTTTGCTCTATCGCACTTCTCGATCATAGAATTCTCTTCCGGCTTCTTGCCTTCCAGACAATTTAAATGAAATGTTAATCGTTATCTTTTGTCTTCTTAATTACAGCTCTTTTATTGTTCTCTCTCCTTAATAACGTTTTCTTCCATATTATCCCACACGCAATAACCCCTTTCGTCTTAGTGGCTTTAGTACATTATTTTGGGTGAAATCATCAAAAAACAAAACAAAACAAAAAACAAAACAAAGATGATGTAACCGGCTAATTCTAACATTATCGTCATGGCATGGCGCTGAGAACTAAAGCTCTACATGTGGCAGGAACAGACTTTTCAGAAGAGGATATTTGATTGTAACAATAAAGAAACATATACATTTAAGGTAAAAGTCTCAAGTGTCCACCTATTTTTTTCCGTAACCCAAGCCATTTATGTATATTCATAATTATGCATATAAAAGATGTTTCATTAAGACGGATCTAAGTCAGCAATAAATAAATCAGTGTTATTGGTGAAACTTTATTTATTTCTCTACTGGATCCTGTTGCTTGAGTCAAGGCAATTATGTGTGAAAAATAATATCGCCCAAATGTCCGCCAAGGCTTCGGCTGCAAACCTCCATTCAATGATCATAATTTTTGATGACGTCATTCCATAGTTGTTCCTCGATCTCACCAATATGCCTTACTATCTTATCCTTCAGCAGTTGAATTGTTGTTGGCTTGTTGGCATAGATCTTACTTTTGAGATAACCCCATAGGAAGAAATTACGATCATGGTTGACTTCGCAGTATCGAGAGATGATATGACCTGGGAACTTCTCATTGCATTTCTGTTTGAGGCCAATTTTCGTCAGAGGCTTCGATAAATTTAATACATTGTTTGATTGCTAAACTTTCCATGGTTGAAAATGACAAAGACTCAAGTTGTTAAATCTGAAAGAAGAAGAAAAAAATCATTAGACGCTTAAACTTAATTCACATTTAAATTTGGTTCTCTCTCTGTCTTCCTCTCTCTCTCTCTCTCTATCTATCTATCTATCTATCTATCTATATATATATATATATATATATATATATATATATATATAATAAGTAAACTAGGAGGATCCTGTTTCTTCTTCCCTACATGCCCTAATCGCCTCTTTATCTACATACTGTCTTCTATACAGTCGACTAAAATCACTTGGACTGAAGATGACAGGGAAGTATTAAACTGACTGTCCCCACATAGTATTGATTGCTATGGTGATTCTCTAAGCTTAGGTTAGATGTAGCACTAGGCCAAAAATAGGTAGCACCCAGTGAGCATCAAGCTCACTATTCAGTAGTAATTGTTCATACGACACGAACTTGCTAACCACAACGAAGTGCTCTTGTTGATGGCTATGCGTACGCTCTTTGCACAAACAAACGCATTTTCGCTGATACAGAGTATTCCTCCCCATAAATATCGCAAATTTAACCGTCATACATCTGATGCAAAACTTTTTGTTAAAACGTATCGAGTTCTCTCAGTCACTGGCGTCTTTAAAAATAAATACATCTAAATTCAACTTCTTTCCTGTCATGCGCGAATGTCTTAGGGTTAGCGACTCCGATTGATAATCAGTCGTGTTTCGATCTCGTGATGTATATATATATATATATATATATATATATATATATATATATATATATATATATATATATATATATATAAAAGGCAGGATATGTGTGTTTGTGTGTGTGTGTGTAGCGAATGCACGGCCGCAATTTTCGACGGATTTGCATCAAAATTTATATGCACATGCTTCAAGTTAGTAGGAAGGCCAAGACCGACTTTGCATTTCACAACTCCCATCGATAGTGGAAATAATCGATGTTTTCATGCTTCTACGGCAGTTTTCATGTAGTTTGCGGCCATTTTCTACTGGCCAGAGTGCTGGCTGCCACGAATAGGCAGGAAGATTCTATTGGCCAGTATGAGTGCCAACAGCTGACTGAAACGAATGTTAACTATCATGCTAGCATGCAAAAAAATCGATAGCTGCATTCGTCACAAGTGGGAAAAAATTAAATTTGCATGGCACTTTACTCCAATTGGCTCATTCGCTTGCTTAAACTCAACGTTGATTCTGATTCCGCAGAACTGGGTTGGATATGAAAAAGTATTTGTTGTTAATATTCTTTTTCATTCGGTTTTTCCAGTTACGGGTCCTTTTTTAAAGCTGATCGTTTTGTGTTCATTTTGTTTAGTTCTTTTTTCGTAACAGATTTAATGTTTAGTATAGAGCTTAGAAAAGATTCGCAGTGTGAGACAGGCAAGAAGTAAGGCACGTAGCAAAACAGCACGGCAAAGGGCACTTTTTTAAAGGCAAGGAAGGGCAAAAATATTTTAAGTCAAGTGATAGCGATTACTGTATGAGTCGTACGATTTTTGAATCAAGCACGGGCAACGACAGGCTATGCTGCTATATATATATATATATATATATATATATATATATATATATATATATATATATATATATATATCTGTGTGTGTGTGTGTGTGTTCTGTAGTTCACTGCTACTAACAAGCAGATTTTTTTTCTCCTGAAGATGACCATTTTGGCCGAAACTATTCAAAGTATCTAACTGAAATAATAAAAACGTAAAAAAAATATTAATATACAACTCAGTGTGTCTGACAAACTTGTATCACGAGTCATCAGTGTGGCTAGACATCTGATTGCTTAAAGTCGGGATCGAAACTTGACCGATTTGGCATCAATCAGAGACTCTATCCTAGCGCACAACGGAGAAATGAAATCTTTTAACATATTAAACGCCAAATCAGCAGCTAGAGCGCTCAATTCGTTATAAGCAGGAGCAGCCATTTTTTTTAAAAAAAAAAACCTTTCCCCATAATGAGAGAGAGATACACACACATTTTTTTCTTTTCCATTTGTACATTGCAATCTTGACAACATATCTGATTTAATGTTACACTACTTTGAATAACAATTATTTTCCCGACAATCTTTTTTTTTCTTTGTACGTCTTATCTTTATTAATGACTACAATAGATGTAGATTTTTCTCTGCTCTAAAAAAAGGAAAAGCAAAAAATGTCTGACAGCCGTTAAATATTAAAACCTTCTCCATCTTCCTCTTTCATGCTTTGTGATCGTTTTGCCTTCCCAGTTTCAACCGCTTCATTCCTAACCCTTCTCATAATACACCTTCCGATCTTGTGTTTTGCTAACGTATACCGATTCTCGACTCAAATTGAAAATCATGGATCGTAAGCTTCGAAAAATGTATTTTGTTAAAAATCATTACATCACTAAGACGCAACGGGGGGGGGCTACAGGGGGTGAAAAAGAATGAAAGGATATTATTAATGACAATAAAAGAACTAGTTTTAAGAGGACAAATGAAGTCGATTGACGTTGCATCTAAATTTTAAAGATAGGTTTTATGGATGCAAAAAAACGGAAGAGAAAACTACAGGCGCGAAAAGAAACTATCTGACTAGAACTTACGGTTAGAATTTAGCTAGTTTAACCGCAAAACGATGGAGTCTGGTAGATAATCTAGTAGTGCGTTGTCAAGGTATAAAGGAGGAGAACTCATTTGAACGGCTGACATGAAAATATTTATAGAAACGATGGAGAGAAGACCTGTCATGGCGGTGGAAAATTGACTGAAGTCGAAGTGACAGGTGAGGACCGATAACATTACAGACCATTTTTGAATTTTATCGAGAATCCAGAGATATACAGGCGGTTCACCCAACCAGTAGCAATATTCCTCGCACAGACGACTGGTAGATTCATAAATGTGTAAGATGAATCCTGAAGAGGAAAATAAACTGGCACGGCATATATAACCAAAAAGAAAACTCCTGCATATCTGTGACATATCAAAAATTCGCAGAGAGTAAGCCAATATACCAGTTTCTGTCTTTAACGATTATTGTTAAATATTTAACCTGATTAATCCCTATGAATCGAGATCGATACTTGATGGAATCAATATTTATAGGATCCCTTGATTTAATATAATAAATGTAATCACCTCGATTCGCTAACAGAAATGTGGTTCTACAGAATAATTCTGCCTCCTTCTGATTTTAATTATTAATGTCAGCAAGATTAGTTCACAGAAGGTAGTAGAGGAAAGCGAGAAGGAGGGACTAAATGCAAATTGTTAGAAGATAACGTATGGTTTTCAGCAAAAGGAACAGCCCAAGATGCAAATTAGGTATTGGAGACACCAAAATCAAGCCACATCAAATATTTCAATATCTGAGAAATTTTATATCAAACGACGGAAAATATGATTAGAAATCCGAAGAATCATTGAATATCGAAAAATGATTTCGATTATAGAAGCAGCAAAGTATTACGAACCTATTAAGAAAATCAAATTACGTTGGGAACAAAGAAATATAATTTAATATCGATCCTTCTATATGCGTGAGTGCAATCTCTTCACAGATGAAGAAGGTACTTGTCGCAGTAGAAATGTGCTTCTACAGAAGGATGCTGAGAATACTATGTTAGCTACGACGAAAATCGAAACTAAAAAGAAACATGTATCTAACATCAGAAAGAGACAGTTGAAATTTCTAGGACACATTGGAAAATTTGATACTCACACGACATATTGAAGGCAAGAGTTAGGGATGCAGATAGCGTATAATCAATCTAAATGACCTTGTGTAAATGTCTGACAGAAACAGGGTTTAGGAGAAATAACAAACGATATTTAGTAAAAGCAACAAAGAACTGGAAAATGTGGAGAACCATAATCGTCCATATTCTGAAGAGACAGAAAAGATAGATGAAGAATAAGAATAAAATGTATCAGGAAAAGACAAGTAAATGTGATTCACTATTAGTTTTGAAAATGTGTATATTACAACGTATAATTCGATATTCCCTTTCCATATTTAGGAGAGCTTTTTTCTCAGGAGACAGTATTGGTGGATTCTCATTTTCTTAATAACCTTTGTTTTTATAGACGTGTCATGGGAAAACTTTCTGAAGAAACACAAATTTCATGGGTAAAATAAGGTCAATTAAAATGTGTATTTTCTTTCATTCACACTTGTTTAATCACATTCTCTTGTACATAATCACATACCTAAAAATAGTTATTGTAGAATACCTACGGACGATAATGGGTATGTCCACATTCACATAAATGCAACAGTAAATACTGTATGTAGGTCTGTAGTTGGAGATTCGTCATCAGCTGTGCTTGTCAAACTCTCTGCACCTGGGCAGAGAGTATCCCCGGACGAGGCTATGTCGAAGGGCAGAGTCACGTCTCGGAAAACAGCTACCCAACCCCGTTTTATACAGAGTTTACGGGGAAATTTTAGCCGAGCTTACAGGCTCGGATACCCCACATTAAATTCGTTGTTGTGCTACATCTGACCGCGTGGGGTGGTTGGTAGATTTCCTGCAGTTGGAGATTCATTGGGGAATCCTCTTGAATCACTTCTGGCAGTTAACTGCTAGTTCCACGTGACGCTGTCGAATCTTATAAGTGTTGTTCTTGCCCTAAGTATTATCGCTCATTACCAAACTTTGTGTGAATATTCTATTCAGTAACCTTCCCTACGTTACAACAATAGTAAAGTATCATACTTTGAATTTTGTAAGCTTTCGTTGAAGTTAAATTTCGTAGGTATTTGAAAGCATTGGCAACTTTAATTAAGTAAGATCATACATATCTTTAGCTTTAGAGACATGAAACTTAGATAATAACTTTTCTCTGGAGAATTTTTTTTTCTTTTTATAAAAGTATGCTTGTATACTCAAATTAATAAAATTAAAACTAATCCCAACCAACAACAGCCTTTGTCAATGAAGTTTTCATCAGTGATAATATTGTCAAGAGTTTTTTCTAATGATGGAAAAAAATTATTTCTCCAATACATAATTTTTTTTCTCATTTCTACGGCAAAACTCTAGTGAAAATGACTGAGGAACCGTCAATGAAATATTACCTTGAATTTTTTGCAGTGTGGTCAAAGATTAGGAGAACCATATATCTTGCGAGATGCTGTTCGAAAATGGCGGTCTATGCCTCTTATAGAGCCCGAGTCCTCAGAGCCCTGTCAGGAGTCTTGGAATAAGCTGGTTACACCCACTTTGATTTTTAATGATTTCACCCAAGGTAAGGTACTAAGGCTAGCGAGAGAAAAGAGATTACTGCGTTTGTAATAACAGGAAAGAGAAATTCATTAAGGAGACAAAACAATAAAAAAAAGACAGGAATTAAGAAAACAGAAGCTAAAGAGGCAAACGAAAATCTAGCAAAGTGGTTTACTCTTTTACAATAATTTTTGTTTTGTTCATGCGAACGAGCCGATTCTGTAGCTCAAGCCGAAAGACAGTGTTCAAAACGAGGTCGCTGCCGATAAAAGAAAAGGTGTTTCTCCCAACACTCTGGAACGCACGGGTCACAACTGATCATAGCTCATCGCATTCTCTTTATAACGGCTACATAAATACATATTAACCGAGTGAATAGACATCCTCCTCTGACTTAAGGACTGAACTCGCGTTCGGCAATATTTGCATTACAAATGGCCGCCTGCATGCAGAGCATGATACACGTTATCTACAGTTAATTCATCACGCATTTAGAAATAGATTAATGCATATATATTTTAAGACATTTTTATGTTTATACGTACATTTTATAGATACAAATATTTAAGTAAATGCTCTGTTTATAATATAAAAAGAACGTATAAATATGAAAATGTCTTAAAAAATAAATTGGACTTGGTCCATTTCATAATGTGTGACGTCATTAATGCATATCTAATACTGTGCCTTGTGGCGTAATGGTTATCGGCCCGGATTAAGAACTCGGAGAGTCGTGTTCAAATTCCAGTCGAGTTCGTTATATTAATTTACGCGCAAATACCCTTGAGAAATGTATGAATGCATCTCTTCTCCCCCAAGCTATAGGTTGAATAACATAATTCAATTTCGCCTTCGTTGGCAACAAGTCTACCGCAGAAAGAAATGGCAGCCTACTGCTAAAAATATCTGCATTGTCAGTCATGTATTAATCGCGTATAACGTATGGCGCATAACTGACACAATATTTGTTTAGAATGTATCGTAAATTTTTACATAGGAATGTAGACATGTAGATATTTTATAGATAGATGTTACAATAGATAAATCTGAAGCAACAGTTTCACCGTGGTAAGGAACTTAGTAAATTAATTCGAAATATCCCGTTAGGATTCACCGGGATATATCAAGGAAGATCTTGTTGGTTTTATATTCAATTTTTACTATATTCTATGGCAAAACTCTTTTTCAGTGCATGGCTAAAGGTCAAAATAATAGCGCCCTTAATAAGGATCGGATTTATTCAACTAAGTGACAGAATATATGGCTGTCTGCCATAGAAAAGCGCCAAAATATGAAAAGCGCCAAAATATGAACTACGAGAGTTTTAAGAGATGACAGAAATATTAAAAGAAGAGAAATTGAAAAAAAAAAGTTTGAAAACTTCATTTTTTGATTTAGTATTGCTCAATTGATATTCGTATCAATGCTAAGTTCAAATTTTACGCGTGATTTTTTATATTATTTTGTCGACTGAACAGTAGTCAATTTTCAGGAGAGCTGTAGAGGCTTGTTCAAATTCAGGTGAAATTTGATGTTGTAAATTAATACTCTGTTCCATTATAATCTAAATAGTCTCCGAAGTCTGTTGTTAAGCATTGCACTTTTACATGTTATCTTTGATTCAGGCATACACGAAATGTTGTTATTATGATTATTATGATTATTATTATTATTAGTATTATTATTATTATTATTATTATCAGTTTTATTATTCGTCATCGTCTTCTTCTGTTGAAAAAAAATGGTACGAATATGTATCAATCAAAATGGACGAATACGGACACCATGCAATTATAGACTCTAGACCGACTGCTCAAAATTAATCGCTTCTTTTTCGGGGTACCTGAACTACAAGACTTTCATGCGACAAAATCAGTCATGTATACGACCTGGGCTACCCTTGAGGAAAGCTAAAAACCGTGCAATATGCCTTGATGTGAGCGGATGTGAACATGCAAGCAATGTGAAATTATTTAACGATGTTTTTCGAAACAGCAAAAGAAACTGCAACATTGACATATGATTGTCTCAGTTGGTTTTCACACACTTATACATGCATACATACATACATACATATATATATATATATATATATATATATATATATATATATATATATACTAAAAAATTGTATGACGAAGTATAAAAAAGTTTACTTGTGACGCGTTTCGTCCTTCAGTACTTCATCGGACTAAATTTATTATGTCGATACGACTACACATGCGCACGAGCGAGAGCTGCAGAGGATTTTAGATTTTCTTTTTTTTTTATGTATATCTAGCCCAATTCATTTAGAATCTTTTTTTTCTGTTTCTTTCCATCACTTTTGTTAGTAGGTAACCCACACTGTGATAATAGAAGATCTGCCAGGAAGGGTTAAATGTTATATGAATCAGAGCGTAAAATTTACTGTAGATGCCCTTGCATCAAGTCACTCTTGGCATTTTCGTTCTAGCGAATTGTTTTCTATTACCAGAGTAATATTATATATATATATATATATATATATATATATATATATATATATATATATATATATATATGTGTGTGTGTGTGTGTATGTTTGTATTAATAGATTTTGCCTCAAGCAAGAGAGTAAAACCACCGAGACGCAAGGGGTTAATGGGTGTGAAGAGTTAGAAACAGGAACATTGCTTAAGAGCGGAAACAGGAATTGTCATCATAAGGACAACAGATAGACCGTTACCTACCATTTAATTTTTGACAGAGAGAGAGAGAGAGAGAGAGAGAGAGAGAGAGAGAGAGAGAGAGAAAGAGTTAGTGAGAAAGAGAGAGTGCCGACGAGTGCAAACAACTATGTCTGTCACCTTCACGCAAACGAAATCTCTAACCCTTGTCCTTAACCCTAGGTTTGGTTTATTTTGTTTTACGGTATATCAACCTCAATGGGTTATTAATACCGACAACATTTTTTATTGCTGGTAATATTTCTTTTTGTCAAAAATCTGTTTCTGGTAATATCTTCCCTTCAAAATTGTATAGCTGTTAATAATTTTTTTTCAAAAAAAGTATTGCTGGTAATAGTTAACTATTTGCCTATAGCTAGGACCCTAAACTGGTGCTACCACCCTGGGTCAGGGTGGACCTGGGAACACCAGCAATTAGAAGATAGTTCTATGCTCCTCAAAACCTCTTGATCAGAGGCCTTGCTGCTGGATGTAGTTTATCGTCTTACCCAAGACGCGGATGTAGTTTAACGTCTTATCCAGGATGATCCTTAACCCTAATCATTTAATCTAATCTCAACAATAACATATACTATATGCGTTCTGCTGCTAAATTCTATTCATTATATCACTAATTACTTTTATTTAAAACAATTCAGTAAGCTAGTCGCTCACGGGAAGTTCCAAAATTTAAAAACTCGACAGCAAAACAGCAATCATATAAATAGATACATATTTCTGATTTTACCAAAGAAAGAAAACGAGAAAGCAAATTGCTGCTGATGGTTTAACCTCCAAACAAAACTAGGATGATAATTTCTAATTGATGAAGTATAGTCAAAAAGAAACATGCGATATTTCTGGGTGAAAAATATAAGGAAAATGCTTCGGAATCTTTAACACACACACAGGATATATAGTGGCAAATCGTAACATCGAGTGATCTATCTTTTGAGTTTTTGTGAATGGATTGGAGAAAAAAATGAAGTCCTTTTACAGGACGAAATGAAGTTAAACATATTTTTCCCGCTTTGTTATTCAACTGCCTATCAAACTGTGATCGTAAACACTTGCTTAGAACTACAAAGGACGGGAAGTTGTGAAGAGCTATGATCGCCTCGACATGACGAAAAGAAGAAAAAAGTTCTATACCTTGTTAACTTTCTCTCTTAACCAGCCTCCCTGAAAATTTAATAGTGGTGGAAATAAAATTACCAAATCTAATCAATTTCGTACATTGGAAATTGTTACGCTGATCAAAGACATCAGTGGAGTTTTATCGCAAAGTTTCAATATAAAATGAATTAGTTTTGTTCATTTTTTTTTTTAATAATTAAGACACAGTAACATTCTATTTAAATCCATACAACGCACCGACTATTTTAGATTTAGGACAATGGAGGAACCTTTTTCCTTACTCTAATTCAGTTATCAGATCATTATTTAGGTAGGAAATACGAATCGCAAAAGGGAAGTAGATAAGAAATTATGAAGAAAAAAAGAACGAAACATATTTTGTCAAGAGTTTATTGCGGGTGGTATATGCGCTTAGTCCGTTGCTTAAAATGAATGTTTGTTTTTTTTATTGTTACTTTCCAGCTATCAACTCAGCTATCTCAGTACAGAAAAAAAGGCCACTTAGGTGGATATTGCAAAAGGAAGATTATATTACGGCAATTGTTCTTTTCCTTGAACTGAGAGCGGGTCAGTTTTTTTCTACGTTTTCTTCGTTAGTTCGTCTTTTTTGCTAATGTATTTTACTTTTTCTTGTTATTCTTTAACAAATTATCCTTCTTATAATATTCTGTACGGTTGTTTTTGCCGGTTTGTTGTGTCAGATAAAGGTCTCCTTTATGCTTTAGAATCGCCATTGCAATCTTCCTTTTTCAATCTTATAGTGTTTCTTTATTGAAATACTTTTTCCAACTGTAATTTTGCTATATATTTATGTCGTGTTATTTTTTTTGTCTAGAAATCGTTTATGCAATATATATTCCTTCCAGAATTTCCTGCAATGTTTCTTTTCTGTAATTTCCGTCTTTCTTTTAATATACAACAGTCTTTGTTGTAACCATTCTTACCTATACATTTTTTACTGATGTCTTTTTATTTTTTATACAGATATAATTTTACGAAAATGTCTGTTTAATTTTGTTGCAATCAATTTTTTTTTAATGTACTGCAGTTTTCATTTTGTTTAATATGTTTTTTGTTTCACTCTTCATACTCACGGATATTTCATCTCGTCATATCCTTCTACCGACTCTTATTTGTTGCATTTGAAATTATATCCATATCTTGCAATTTTCGTCTTCCTAATCTCTCTAAATATTTTGACTTATTTTTTTCTTCTCATAATCTTCTGATCATTCGACTATTATTTCTTGCATCTGAATCTATTGCAGTTTCTTTCGCTATGTTTCTCTCTGGTTTCTTTCTTTATGTCAGTCTTTTTGTTGAAAATTATTCTTGTTGCAAAGTTTCTATCCCGCAAGAATTATTTCTTGGATTTGTATTTACAGCAATTTCTCTTACGGTTTTCTGCAATATTTTAGGCATTTCAATATATTTTTATCTTGCATTATTCTATCCGTAATCTTTCTAGCAGTGTATTCGATTAGTGTAACGGATCGGGGAGACATGGAAAATGAAATTGGCGAGCCCAGTTCAATTTCCAAGTTATTCTGTTGTTTAGTTTAGCAATAATTTTCTATGACAACAAATGATATTTCCTCCCCCAGCTATCGATTAAATAGTATTTTATACTGGGTATATCCAGATAACATATGCCAATTCACATAATTAAAAAATATTCGAAGGATTAGGATCGCTTATCTATTGAAAGGACATGAACTTTTTGAAACAATATATTTCAATCGAAGAAACTGTTGGAATCTATACGTTTTTTTCTTACAAACGTTCTATCCAATTTATTTTGGCATTTTTCTCCTCAGAATCTCTCGCTTCTGAGACCTTTCTTTCTTAAATTTAATTTTATTACAATTGAACTTATTTTGAATCTTTTTCCCTGCATATTTTTCTCGTCATTTTTCGCTCTTGCTAAATTTTCTTTCTTGTACTTGAATCCATAACAATTCCACTTACGATGTTTCTTTCTGTTAGTCTTTCTCACAATCTTTCAGAATTTTAAGTATTTGCATTTGTAATCTTTATCTCTTGGAACTTTCTGCTTTTAAAATGATAATATCGTGCATTAATTCTATCGGTATCAGAATATTTAATTGTATCATTCTTTCTTGAAACCATTTTTTTTTTTTTTTTTTACAATTTCGTAAACTTGTGTTTCGTTATTTGCTTGCAGTAAACATTCTTTTTATGAATCTTTCAACTCTTCTTAAAAATCTGTTTTCCTTGCATTTTTATGTCTTTGCCTCTCGTCTTTTTAACTTCCTGCTGATCCTCCTATTTTTATTCTCTTCCTGTTTTCAGAACATTTGCCAACAAACATTTTTATCCTTTTCTTTTACTTT
>CAHIKZ030000781.1:180000-190000 GCA_903632075.3 Acanthosepion pharaonis | reverse complement strand
TGGCTCTTTAGGTTCATAGTTAGATATGCTCTACTTAGTGTATTAAGCACTTAGCTTACTTATTTTTGCTTTAATCGTGTTGGAGTTTTTTTTTTAGACTCTGAGCTTGGATTCTGGACGATTGGTTTCGCCTGAATTACATGTTCTTAGTTCTTTCTTTTTTATTCTGTATTTTTCCTTGGATATTGGTTTGTTCATTCACAAGCCAAAACACCTAAGTTTTTTCCGGTCGAGTATAATTACTTATATTTATAAGATTATATATATATATATATATATATATATATAGTGACAGTAAGGTTAACCTTTTACAAATTCCAGGGTACACTCGAGGTAGAGTGTTAAGTTAGGAGGCTATTTGGTGTGTATAGGAGTAGGAGGTAATGTTTAACCCAAGCTTTGAACGCATATAAATTGTAGTGTCCAGGGAAACATCCTGTTGGGAGTCGGTTCCACAGGGCAGTGGTATGGAGGAAGAAACTACTCGAGTGTAACCTACTTCTCACCAATGGAATACGGAGGGAATGTCGTTGGTTTGCTACTATGTAAGTGGCATGGCGTGTTCTTGCTGTAGAGGTTGGCAAGGGAATATAGATCGTCCGAGTACTTTCCGTGGAAGTAGCGGGAGAGCAGCGAGAAGCTTCCGTCCTTGAGAGAGTGGTTGAAGAGTAGAGAATAATTTGTTACCCACAAGAGCTCGAATACGCTTTTGGGCTCTATTAATGGTGGAGAGTGAGGTCTAGGCAGCTTCCACATAAATATGACAACAGCACTCAATTTGTGGCTTGATCTAGTGCTCGTAAGTTCGGAGCATAGCAGGAGGAGACGTACTTATTGAAACGGTACAAGGAGTCAACCATTTTACCTGCATCCTTAGTAATTTATCGTATTTACGAGTTCAACTTGAGGCTGGTTGTGAATTTGAAGCCAAACAGTTTTTCAAGGCACAGTGATTCTCCGAGATAACTTCCGTTCATCCTGATTGCTGGTAGTTTGTGGTCGGATCGGTGATAATGAAATGTATATAGCTTGGACTTTGAGACTGTGAACCTAAGCAGCCATTATTTTTTTTTTTTTTTTTTTTACCTGACTGGGTAGATTGTGTAAAGTCGGAAGAATACTTACACTAATCCCTAGTCATCGAAATTTTTAAAGTTGCACTCGTTTTTAACCATGCTTGAGTGTGAGGCTATCAGCAGCCGAGCAATCAAAACACGTTTGTTTAAACTGTGTCATCTTCTGGAAAGAGGATCGTGGTTTTCATCAGTACTATTACGCGAGGGTGCATAGCTCTAGTCGAAATAAACACTGTTTCAAAAAAAGTGTGGCTACTTAAATATGGGTATCTAGAAAGAATATAGTTATAAGGTATGCTATATTTCTCGGTAACACTGCTTAATGTCAGAGATAGATAATTTTAATTTAAAAATGAACACTCAGATCAACACAGAGTACCGACATTTATGCTTGAATGTTTCAAGTAATCATCAAGCTTTGTATGTCTATGTACCTATCTCTCTCTTCCCCCACCCCTCTCTCTCTCTCTCTCTATGTATATATATATATATATATATATATATATATATATATATATATATATATATATATATAGTAAGAATAAAATCTGATAAAAGCTTAAAATCTAAAATAAACTAAGGATTAAATTGTTCCAACAGGTTATTCCTGCAATTAAAAATCTGAGTACCGGATTTGCTATAATAATAATAATAATAATAATAATATAATAATAATAATATATATATATATATATATATATATATATATTTAATATATATATATATACTGGTATAAATTATAATTAAATGATAAATATAAATTGTTTTTATTGACTGGTAAATTGTAATTAAATACAAAAGATATATATATATATATATATATATATATATATATATATATATATATGCTAGGAGACAGTGCGAATGCAAGGAAGAGAGAGATGGAGGGAGAAAAGATTGTCTGAAATTGTCTTTAAATTATCCTCCCCGTGCCAACTTTGTACTTAACAATATTCGAAAATCTGTCGCCGGTGGGAAATAACCAGAGATCTCTCGGTAATTAAAAGCACAAAACTAGTGAATGATCTGCGAAACGAACTTGTTAATCATCATTCATTGGCAAGCATTTTATTACGATTAATTCATTCCATCACACGGCCAACAGAGTGAAGAACACTTTGAGGGCTGATATCACCATACGATCACATGTGCTTTCGATAAAGTCTGGCTCACCGGTGAGCTGAGTAGAGGTATTAACTGAATAGTAACTTATTTGCTACCTGGATAACGCTAGAAAATAACCCCCTGCTGAGCACTAACTTTCTCTTGAAATTTGTCATACAGTATGTCCCAAAAATAAATAAATAAATCTATCACACCACGTTCATCTATTTGTCTGTCCGTCTCTATATCTGTCTATCACAAAACGTTCATCTATATATCTAGCTAACTGGTGATTGCAAACACTACTAAGGGAGCAGCTCTATTAGAAAAGTTGATATTGTGATTTGAAAGAGGCTCTGTTCTTTCAAATCCCCTGTCAATACATACTTGAAATCTTTCCCTTGTCAATTCATAAATGTAGAAAATATGCCATGGTGTTGACCGGGCTGGAGGTCAGATGGGGAGTTTTTGAGAGTATAATATTAGTCATGTTTTTTCTCGTAAAACGGGGAATATATGTATATATATATTTATATATATATATTTTTATGTTTAACGTTCTTTTTTATAGATACAAGATTTAAGTAAATGCTCTGTTTATAATAAACAGTATTAAATAACATTTCTCTCAGACATTCAGGCCGGTAAATGTTATTTAATACTGTTTCTAAACAGAGCATTTACTTAAATACTTGTATCTATAAAAAAACGTTAAATATAAAATTGTCATTTTGTCCATTTCTTAATATATATATATATATATATATATATATATATATATATATATATATATATATATATATATATATACACGTAATGCCCCATTGCTTATCATGTCTAAATAGTCAAGCTAAAACATGAGATTATGTTCAACCAGTAAACATAATGTTAGCGTTAGGCTTTCACTTTTATATTTACTTAAGCTCATTCCCTGATATTCAGCATTTAGCCATAAATATAACATACGTTAAACTTTAATTTTATCAAACACTCTCTCTCTTCTCTCACACAAACACACACACACATATATATATATATATATATATATATATATATATATATATATATATATATATATATATATATATATATATATATATATATATATATATATATAAAGGTCTAGTTGTGTCTTTATTCGTCACCGAGGCCTGTGGTATTGTTGATATGACGTCGCGTTGCATGGAAATGATTCGGGTTCGATTCTCGGTAGGGGATGCGCACTGCTGATGAGTCCCAAATAGGACGAAATGGCCGTCCAGTGTTTTCTGCATTCTGTTGAAGATTATTCTGGGCTAGATATGTTTACTCTAAATCCCGCAAAATTTCTTGACTTGTATATCCTTGCTTGACCCATCTAATACTCGTGAGGAGCGGCTAAGGTCAGTAAACAGACGTGGCTTTTGCGGCACTGTTCCGAGGTTATCCGTATACTTGGATGTGTATCAATGAGGAACTAAATGAGTAGCGGCGCTATATCGCGTCTAGTTTGTGTCATCTTTGTCACAGAGGCCTGGGCAGTTGGTATGACTTTTGCGTTGTATCGAGATAGTCCGGGTTCGATTCTCGGTAGCGGATGCGCACTGGTGATCAGTCCCAAATTGGACGAAACGGCCATCATGTATATACGGTTCCTAATATCCAATTATTTGATTTGAGCACATTAATATATATATATATATATATATATATATATATATATATATATATATATGCTGTACCTCCGTGATAATGAAACAAGAACAGTGCTCAATAAATGATAAAAGTAAAGTATTAAAATTTATACTAATAATATGCATTTAATTAGCATACTGAAGAACAAAATATATATTTATTATTAGTATAATATAAAAAACACACGCGCACACACACACACACACATATATATATATATAAGTGCGTTTGTCTTTATGTGTTTATGTTCATGTGTGTGCATCTATATGTGAGTGTGTGCGTATGTGTTTTTATATTATACTACTAATAAATATATTTTATTCTTCAGTATGCCAATAAAAAGCATATTATCATATATATATATATATATATATATATATATATATATATATATATTAATGGGGTTATTTTGAATCCGACAATATTATTACATATATAATGGATAATGACAGTTTATTTGGAAATATTTCTATTTGGAAATATTTGGAAGAACAGGCGTCAAATGCAACAGATATACATTTTTCTGATGGCACCCATTAAACAATATGAAAGTAAGCATTATACAACACTCTATTCTGTATCAAATCAGGCAAAGATCTCGCCGATTTTCTGGAAATCTGTATTTGTCAATATTTGCCTTGTAGATTATTAACATTCTGACTCAATTGTTTTTGCTTTCATTGCATCAATAGCTTGATATAAACCATCCTGTAAATTCGATTGGATGCTGAGTTGTTTCGGTGCCCGGAACACTACCCAGTCCTCACAAGTCATTACTTTCCATTGGTTGGTGCGTGGGGGACATCAATGATCTTGATTTTCGCGAAACGCCGCGCGCCATTCAGAAATTAATGGCTCAGATCGCTGCCAAATTTAGAGGAAATTCTTATCAAATTCGACAACCGAGTGTCCCACTTTGTTCCTGCTCGTTTTAATTTTCGAATTGGTCACGAAAGAGGGTAGGTTAAACATTTCCTTAATAATTTTCTCTTGAAATAATATTTAGTTAAATATTTAATTCCCATGATTTGAATCTTCTTGTACGCTGTAATGCGGATAGCAATCAATCAACTGCTTTAAGACAGCCACTTTATCTTCTGATCCCACATGGCGCATGCGCATGAACTCTCTCACACACGCACGAACACATACACTATGAAAAAATAAACAATAAATACACCGATAAAATGTGCATATAAATAAGAAGACTAGTGAACTATAAATAGTCAATTGTTGATACTCACTGACAAGTGGACAGAATGATCATGTATGTTCCATCTACGAAAAAAAGAATTGGGATGCTGAAAGTAACATCAATCAGCTAAGTGACTAACCTTTTACTTGTATTAATTATATATATGTGAATTAAAGACCATTCGGAAATATATATCAATCTAATATGTATCACTTTTAATATAGCTTAGTCAGAGATTGAGAGAAAACAGATAAATGACAGAAACTATTTTCAATTTTTCTTTGGGTCTGTTCTCATTGGTCACTCACGCATCTACGAACACAAGAGAGATTTGCATTTAGACAAACGATCTAACTCTCGCATTGCATCGAAACAATATTCGACATAACTTTGATTTCACTAAAGCCACCCTAGTTAAAAAAGGAAGATACTTCTTTAAGGAGAAAATACATCGAAAACTTAATAACATTATTATCAACTATGAACACACGCTTAAAATATTGCATTACATTCTTTCTTTGAATCAATTCTTAAAGAATCTCACTTAAATCTATCTAATAGAAAGAACACATGTTTCAAGAAATCAGCCACAGATGAGAATGTAGTGACACCAATTTCCATTGGACAATATTGATGTCGATCGAGAGGGGAAATATATTTAGGGTTTTTTTCATCGGTGGCAATGCCACTCATGGGCTGAAACAGCCAGTGGACAATCGGCATGGTTTTTGACAACGACCACACTAGTAGAACACTGCGTAGTCCTGCACAGTGGGACATTTGCCTCTTTGTCTAGACTCTACGGCGCTGGTCTCAATTCTTTTCATGTTTATTTGCTCTTGGGAAAACAGCAGTTCTCCACCAAACTCAATCTCAGGCAACCGCGCAAAATTGATTGTAAATTCCTTCGTGGACGTTTTACACTGGTACTTGAAGACAAGCTTGAGTTGTCCAACATTATGCACGCCCTCAGACAGTTCTCCATAGAGTATCTGTTTGGGAATTCTGAAGTTATCCATGCGCGCAAAGTGCCCAAGCCACATGAGACGCGACGACTGCAAGATGGGATATTGTGACTGAATGCTAGCTCTATTGAGCACTTTTTTTCATCCAGGAGCCTCTCTTATTTAATTTTAAAAAATATTTTAAATATCTATCTAGCCTTCTCCCTTGATCAGCATACGAGGCCCATGTCTCACTACCATAAAGGAGTTTTGAGAGAACCTGTGTTTGGTAAATTAGAGTTATGGGGGGTCACTTTTCTACGTTCTTTTCATAAGATTCTTTAATGCAGTTGAGTGTTTTCCTATTGTTTTTGTCATTTCCTCATTCATAGATGTAGAATAACAATGTAATAAACAGTACTTACCGGCGTAAGGGTCCCAGCTAGCCTCCAGCTGGCAGACAAAAATAAAGCAGGTTGTAACTCAATGCAAACCCTGCAAACTGACTGGAATCAAGCTGGTATTTATACAGAAATACCTCCACTCATGTACCAGCAGCCAATCATAGCCCAAGCAATGGACTATCTCACTTGAGCACAATGAGATGCTCCATGGCAACATAAATAGCTCTCTTTCTCAAGGGGGAGTGTTCATTCACTCAGCTTGTGAACTTCTGAAATTCCAATAGGTATGCTGATCGACCACACAAGAATATTTCAAACAGCAAATCCAATGCTATAAGGTTGTCGGCATTTATCGTCTTTCTAGAAAGCTTGTCGGCATTTAGGCTTTTCTAGAAAGCTTGTCAGCATTTAGTTCTTTCTAGAAAGCTTGTCAGCATTTAGTTCTTTCTAGAAAGCTTGTCGGTATTTAGGCCTTTCTAGAAAAAAAAGTATAATTTTCCTTTGTGAGAGATCCACCACCCGCTATACGAGTCACTTGCAGGAAACAATGTCAGGACTCAGACGTGATAGCTCCCTATCAATAAAAGCCGCTTTCCGGATATGGTCGTGTGACATGTCCATATTATCAATACCTCTCTGCATTGTACGGACGTTCCAAGTTCCAGGCCGGCAGCAACTTTTTGTTTTTCTTTTTCTTACGACCAAGTTTAGCATGAAGACTTTCAACTTTTATCTCTCCTTCTTTACAGCAGCGAATATTGGACGATTTCCTCAAAGATGAAGAAGAGACCCGAGTCGACTGAGATGTGGTTCTACAGAAGAATGCTAAGGATATCATGGACCGAGCTTGTGACCAACGATGAGCTCTTAGTGAGGATGCAAACAAGAAGGAGGATTATACTTAAAATCAGGGAAAGGCAGCTGAAGTTTCTGAGACATGTAATGAGGAAGGAGGGATTGAAGAATCTGATACTCATGGGTCGAACATAGGGTAAATGAGACAAGGGAAAACAACGCATTACATACCTAGGGGGCTTAAGAGGGTTGATGACGGAACGTGGTCTGTAGGAGATAGCAGAGGGAAGGAAATTGTTGCGAGCTGCAAGGGATAGCGGGAGGTGGAGAGCCATGATCGCCTACGCCCTGAAAGAACATAGCACATAAAAAGAAAGAAGATCCCTAAATGAAGCGGCCCTGACGTACCTATTTTCCAGGTGTTACCAGGATTAAGCGATCTTAAACAATCAATATGACTGAATAGAGATCCCACTGTCGAGTGTGTTCCTTTGACGCCCCTAGTGGAGGCCACTTTTGTAGGGGGAAGCTTATAACCGGTAACTGCCACAACACCTGTTTTTTTGTTTTATTTTATTTTATTTTTTTTTTGTCGTTCATTTTCACAGTGACCGACGAAGTGTCCTTTACCCTTTTGACTCGTGTCCGTAAGATCGCGGTTTCCGCGGAGCCTGCTTTTCTGTTTTAGAAGCAAATGCTCCACCCAAATAACACTCACTCCTTCTCCATTCACATGAAGAATTCGCGAAGGAAAGACAAGTCATTATCTATGGAGTCACAGGGGATATCGAATATTTGACAAGTTTGAACAGTAGCCGCCTAAGGGTTCCTCCTTCCTGATTTGTGTGAGGTTTACTCCCCCAAACTTTCACAAATCATTGAGATCGCAAGGCGGTGGGCATGGCACCACGGATGCTTATTTTTATATTGGCAGCTAACCATCATATCTGAAAGTACATTACTTTCAAAAATGTATTACTAGTAATTTTTGTTTGGTGGTGGGGGTGTCATACTTGCCCAGATTTGGGACACTAACAAGCGCTACGACACCGAGCCAAGGTAGACGTGGTAACAACAGTAATTAAAATATTCGTTCCAGATTCCACAAAACCCCTAATCTCCGGATCAGCTGCCGGGTGTAGTTTATCTTCATGGACAACTGCCGATCTCTCATAAAATCCTGCCCGTGACTGCACCCTGGAGAAGGCACTTCAGCGTCGCTTCACAAAACACGGTAAGTAACAGTTTACCAGCTATAAGACAAAAGTTTACTAACAATACATTAAAAAAAATATTACCAGCAATACCCAATTGGTGTTTAGCAAGATACCAGTGTTGCCTTCAACGTACGGAGAGATCATTGGGCCTCACTGGACAGCTACCGCCCGCGTTAAGCTGGGCAGCACCCAGCCAATATGGTGCTGTCCCGCCATAGTCCACTTTACTAGGTATGTAGGGCTTAGGGATATAATTATCCTGAGTAGCGGTTTTCAAATGGATCTTGGAACGAACGGACTATAAAAACTGGTTTATTAGATGATCTTGGAGGGATTAACGACACCCGCAAACCAGCAGTGATTACCAGCGATCAAAGAAAATACAGACTGTCGCAAAAGAGGAACAGATGTTATTACTAGATGAATTTCAGGTTGCGCTAATGAAATATTATGTAAAACTTATTTTTTTCCCACAATTTCGAGTACAATAATCATCACCTTTTTTGAAAATTGGAAAAATGCATTAAAAAATTATGTAGACACAACCTGTCGTTTCTTTTTAATCAAACTTGATTCGATGCATATATATATATATATATATATATATATATATATATATGTGTGTGTGTGTGTGTGTGTGTGTGTGTGTGTGTGTGTGTGTGTGTGTGTGTGAATAAGGGAGACTGAATCGCAAGAAAATCCTAAAAGCTTAAAAAAATCTTTGTCTGGAGGCGCGATATTTAATGTGAGAAAGTGAATTAAATTTTCGTAAATAGCTAAAAGGCTGCTGAGAAAAATTAATTTCGTTTTTATAAAGTGACGACAGACTTGAAGCTATGCACATAGCCTCAGAATAAGTCTGGCGGACAAAAAAAAAAAATGGCTGGTCTTAAAATATAATAATATGACGGCACAGCCAAAAGAATACCAAAATAAATACTGCCGCCTTTTGGACTTCATTTCGAATTTCCAACATAGATTCCTTCTCCTTTCACAGTCGATGTATATTCCACTTTTGAATGAAAGCATGTCTGTTTGTTTAAGCCATGTAAGAGTTGTCACTTTTTCCTTCATCACAGGAGGAGTGTTTCCGTTGAGACCTAAACAGATGCAATTTGGGGTCGTCAAAATTTTAGCTTGGATTTGACAAGATTATCCAGTCATGACTTTAGGTTTCTTACCTTGTGTTTAGCTTCTTTTTGGGTTAACACTATTATGTTACTGTTGGGGTGTCCTCCCTCTAAAGAGTCTACGTTGGACTCTTCCGCCTACTATAAGATTAGTAGGAGAGGAGCTGCCACTAAGATGTCTGTCACTAAACTCAGTTTCTAATTATTTTGATTACCATTAACTCAATAAACACTTTTCTCAGACATATGTACAGCATGTACACACTTGCTTTATGGAAATGCATCATGTGATTGTTGGAGGCGTTTTATCCTTTCAAAAATACGAAATCTATGAGAGTCCTTGGTTTTTTACGGGTATAGTGAATGGCTGGTATTTGAAAGATATTTATGAATAGAAAAGTCTCAGTGGGTGCCCCATATTTTTGGTCTTGTGTCACATCTAAGCTTCGCTTATAAGTCAA
>CAHIKZ030000781.1:160000-170000 GCA_903632075.3 Acanthosepion pharaonis | reverse complement strand
CTGTTTCACTAACACCAGTACCTTATGCACAATTTTATATTTCTATTAACACACACACACGCGCACACACACACACACACACATAAATATATATATATATATATATGTGTGTGTGTGTGTGTGTGTGTGTGTGTGTGTGTGTGTGTGCGTGCGTAAGTTCGGACATCTTTCTTAGCATGGTTGTTATATACATATATATAATTATATATATATATATATATATATATACACACACACACACACACATATATATATATATATATATGTGTGTGTGTGTGTGTGTGTGTATGTGTATGCGTGCGAACGTTCGGACATTTTATAAGTATGGTTGTGAGCGTGTCTGAATTTGAGCTTTTCCACTTTTTTTTGCTTTTGAATCTTTTCAATCCTCTTCCCCACCATTCCTCGCTCTCTTTAGCTTCCTTCCTTCATTCTTACAGCTTCCATTCATGTTGCTAGCCAATATATATATATATATATATATATATAGATAGATAGATAGATAGGTAGATAATATTAGTGGTAAATATACACATACATATGCACAATATATAAATATATATACATAGGTTCATACACATACATTATTATATTATTTTATTATATTTTATTATATATATATATATATATATATATATATATATATATATATATATATATTCATCCATACTTATATATACATACATACATATATATATGTGTACATACACACACACACTCACACTCACAAATATATATATTTATATATATATATATATATATATATATATATATATAACGATCGAACCCCAGGTTCCTCCAACAACTCAGATCAAAGAACAAAACTTCTATTAAAGGCCTTATTAAAGAGAGAACGTTTTCGGCGGTTCCGTCCATTTGATCCATCACACAAATCGTAGCCAAAGGACAAACGTCTTCAAACGACAAAGACATTCAAAGATGGCGGATTAGAAGAATAATCGATCGCTAAATTCGACGACGAAGATGAGAGAAACTTTATTCCCAATGCAAATTTTACATTACTCACAAATGTAATACAAACACTATTTAATGTGTTTTCACTGATAGACATAGTTGGTGTCGAAAGCAAAGAAAGAAATGTGTTTATAGAGAACCATATTTGGTCACCTACTAAAGACGCTTGGAATATAGTGAGCTATGTATATGCAAATATACACAATATGTTTCCTAATATTGGTATATTGGGATTCTGTATTGATATTGTTCTTTCTTGTCTCGTTTTCTCTTATGATTTTTCAACTTCTCTCTTTGTCTGCAACTTACATATCTTAAATTAAATTTAGGCATTTCTCATTATTGTTATTATTATTATTATTATTCGTATACTCCTTTCTTCTTTTTTTCATATAGTTTTTAATTGTCTTCTTTTTCTTCATGTTTAGCATATACTTCTTTTTCTTCTATTAGGATTGCTGTGTATTCTACACCTTCTGCCTCTTTTTCATTGATTTCTATCCTTGTTTATCTGCATAAAGGAGAGGAAGAGACAAAATTTAAAAAAAGAAAAGAGTAGGAGGAATATGTGGAAGAACATGAAGACGAAAAAGAAAGATGAGAATGGGGTAGAAGGACAATAAGATAATGATGGCGAAATAAAAGAAGTAACGAAGAGGAAAATGTCGAAGAAAAACACGACAAAAAAAAGAAGGGGAAGAGGAGTAGAAAAAGAAAAAATTAATAAGAAAAAACAAATAAACGAATAGGAAGAAAAATCTAAAGATGACGAAGAGGAAGAAAAAAGATTTATAAAAGAAGTGAAAGAAGAAAACAAAGGTTGCTATCTATTTGTTTTTCTTACACTTGTTTTTGTTTTAGTTCTTGTTATTGTTGCGGTTGTTGTTGTTCTTGTACTACTACTGCTACTAATAATATGACTAGTACTATTACTTTGGCATTTCATTAGTAGAATAAAAGAATTGCGGTCGATTCCTCTACTTCTCATTCTTTGATTAAAGACATAGTTCATACTTCATGATCATCTTTTCTGGATTTAGTACTCATTCTTCTTTTCATCTTCATAGAAGAATGACAACAACAAAAAGAAGATGCTTACTATACATTCGTTTTCTGTTTCTTTGTCTTCTGGTCCTTCTTGCTACCATTACTTTTTGACAGCCGATTTTACGATGCACTCAATATAACATAAATCTGCGAGACCTTAGTAACCATCCAAAATAATCTCTTTTCTGTTAACCTCGTCAATCAACGAATCCTAAAAAATCAAATCTGATAAACTCAGTAAAAGTGTCCTACAATCATTCCGCTATTTACGACATCTTTTCACATTCTTTGATTCCATACCTAATAAGTATTTTATTTCCTTATAAGAAAAATATATCTTCATTCGTGTATATAATAAATGCGAGTGTCCCACTTTTTCAACTTTACTGATAGAGGCCGTAACCCAAATTATCGTACCTTTTTCGAATCAGACCGACACCGTAAGCAAATTACAAACATCCCGGGCTGAATCCAGACCCGCAAACCTAAAATTTTGGATTCCCAAACAATCATTACTGTCATTATTTTCGGATTCTGCCATCTTGGATTATAGTGATAAAAAACAATTAAAGAGGCACAACTCTCTAACTTTTATGTTCAAATGAAAATTTCCATTCTTATATTAAAGTGTTTCAAAATAAAATTGTCCGTGTATACAACTGTACTCCTAGAGGCCGTAGCTCAACATATACCAGTTTGGAATCAGGCCGACTCCGTGAGCAAATTAAAAATATTCTGGGCGGGATCCAGACCCGCAATCCTGAAATTTCGGATTCTCAAGTTTTCATTACTGCAATTGTTTACAGCGTTATTTAATGTGATTTTTGCGACGAATTTTTAGTACGATAACAGTTTTATAACTTGGAAATAAATTTGGGAATAATGGAAATTGCAAAATCCAACGAAAGTCGCCCATGAAATAATAATAATTGTTTGTACGGAAAGTAAGGACATTCGTACTTCAAATAGTCTTAAAATGAAGTGGCAGCTAAAGCTTAAATATTAAGGTAATATTTAAATGCAGCGATCAATTTTGAGTTCTGTAGTTTATTGTTGACTATCGCATACTGCAGCATTATGTCCCGGAAAAAGAAAGCTCCGCCAAGATTGCTGCAGCGAAGAATAGAAAGTCCCATGCAAATGAAAACCCAGATTAAATGGTAGCCAGGAGAGATTCCAACGCTAAGAATATGCAAGACTTTGGGACTTTCTCACTCTTGAACAAGCCGAAAGCCCAATAAAGAATCCTCCCCAGCAACTAGTTTAAATGATGCACTGATACATTTAAGCTAGTAATAAACATTCGTCATATCCTGTATAGCAGGAAAACCATATATAACTGAACATTAATGTTTTTTTTTTGTAAATAAATACAAAATATGTATTCTATAGAAGCATATATTTAATTAAAAAATATACCATATTCTTGAATTAATTATTGTTCTATCAATTTACGTTTTTACATCGACTTAATCGTTTTTTTTTCTCCAGCAATTTAGTTATACTTTCTCTTATAAGGTCTCTCCTATTATAGTGCTATTTCCATTAATTATGATTTCTTTTCTCATATACAAAGTTTTCTACAGGATCCTTATCTGGAGGTGCTTGGTGACACTTTTTTCTTACAATGATAGCAAATGGCCTGAGAAAAACGCCATGAAGAGCGTTACAGTGTAAGAAGCAGAGTTTATGCGAATATTTAATAAACATAACGATTGATCCTACTCGTGAACAAGTGAAGGTTGTATTTAATCGGCGTGACGGTTTCACAGAGCAGCGGAACTTACATCTTACCGATGGAATACGAAAAGAATGAAGATGGTTCCCTAAAATGTGCGTAGTATGGCAGCTTTTAGCCGTGAAGGTAAGACCTGGTGGGTTATAGTTTGGTTTGGTTTGGTTTGTTTTACGGCATATAAACCTCAATGGGTTATTTACTGCCAACAATATTTTGATTGCTTGTATCTTACCTTCTTTATTTTCAAAAATGCATTTTTGGTAATATTTCTTTTCTTCAAGGACATATGACACAGTGGATAAAGGCTTTAGTTAGATCCAGTGACAGGACCCAAAGAGTGTGAGTTCAATACCCGGTTAAGGCAGTGGAGAACTTTCAAGGGGGGAATTAACAGGAGATAACTGATAACAGACATCCATTAAACATGGTACATAGAACTAGAACATTATACCCCAGAGAGCGAAATAAATGGTTCAATTCGACATTCCAACAAACTGAAGAAGGTCAGAGCGTACAATGGCCGAAGCGTTGTGATAAATATGGCGACAAAGTTGTGGACAATAGTCCGAATAATGTAAATAATGTATATAGCTGGAAATACCTTCTTTTTTTAAAAAAAATGTATTGCTGGAAATATTTTTTACAGAGTATTTCTGGTATTAAAACCTATTTTTGCATTTACATAATGTTTTGACCCCAGTTTAGGGGTTAACTATTTGCTCTTATCTGGGACCCTAACAGGTGCTACCACCCCGGGTCAGGGTGGACTTGAGAACACCAACAATTAAGAGGTGGTTCCACGCTCCTCAAAACCTTCTGCAGTTAGGTGTAAAATATCCTCAGGACGCGGATGTAGTTTATCGTCATACCCAGGACGGGTTGGGTTGTAGAGTGGAAAATAATTTCTCACCCGAAAGGAGGCCGAGACGCTTTCGGATTCTATCGTGACTAGAAAGAGAAGACTGTGTAGCTCCTTCCCTTATATGGTAACAATATTTTGGCCTCATCTGTATATTGTAAATATAGAGGATCTCAGATGGAATCAGATACTTAAGGGGAGTTATAGGAAACCGACCATTTTCCCAGCATCATCAGGCGATGTATCGTATGCACGCGTTCTACTTGAAGTCTTTGTTGAGCGTAAATCCCAATAAGCTCAAGGCCTTACTAAAGGATCATCTGTTCATCTTGACTGCTGATAATCCGTCCGACGTTGATAGATTCTCCCTAGTTTCATCTTTGAGTCATTAAATGCGACTTGCAGTTCACTCCCCATTTTCTTACTTTGGTCAGAGGAGAGATAGGCTACCAATCTCTTGTCATCTTTCATAGATCTGATGTCAGTGAAACACTTGACAGAATAGGAAACCTCAGCATTGTAGAATGAGGAGAAATTTCTTTCCAGAATTTTCATTCGCTTAATTTTTCACATATTCTACCAAATGGATTCTTGTTCAATTGTATACAATATTTCTGTGCATTTAATTTGAAACCGTCATCAACGTAGAACAAAGATATAAAATTAAGGCCGATTAACACATCAGCAAATAATGACAATCAATAATGTTTGATATTCATAAATTCATCTCATCACTACGGAAGGAAGCCAAGCATATTGAGAGCCTTTTGTTTTCACAGTTGGAAAGAAACTCCAACTAAAGACATCCCAATTGAATGCATTTATTACATTGTACATGATACTACTGGGGTATCAAAAGGGACTTAAATAACATTGAACATGACGGACAATCAAGAAAGTGAAGGTTTTTTACCATAATTCTTATATTCACGAAGGTTTTGTTTCTGATGTTAGTTTATTAAGGGATTTGATGAATCTACTTACTTAGTCTTCGTATATTCAATCGTATTATTTTTAAAGACTTAGGTTCTGACTGTTATTATAAAAATAGTATTTCTCAATAAGCAGACCTATATGTTTGTGGTTTAAATATGAATTGAGAAGTTTATACGATTTTATTTAGAGAATTACTGCCTTCGATATCATAAATACAGAAAACAAATGAAAAAAATGCTATTTTTCCCAAGAGGAGCCATTTCTGTATAGCAAAAACGGTAGTTCACCAAGAATAAGCAAGGTAATTTCCAGATTCAGCGCCATCAAATTAGCTAACAATGATGTTTGTTGTCTCGACACTATTTCAAATTGTTTTTTGTTGACCAGTGTCAAGAGTCAGAACAATAGTTTATTAAAAAAAAAACCTACGTTTACATTATGCTGAATGTTTTATACCACTTAAAACGACTAAAGCTTTTTGAGAAATAAAAATGAATATATGGACTTAGACTCACGTTACCAAATATCAGAAAGTTTGCAAAAGTGTCCCTCGGAGAAACCTTCTCTAATCCCTTAGATTCGCAGCTCTAACCAGCGATTTTACTTTAAAGGTCTTGATTCAAGTTTCACTAGTGCCAAATTGTCTGTGAGATAACACAGATTATAATCTCTATTGTAAAGTAACCCGATTTCCCAACGGCTGTACCCTAACCCAAACCTCTGCCCCATTTCCAGGTACCGTCCTCAGAGTGAATTAATTGATTCGTTCGTTGGTAATAGTCCAGTTGGCAGGAAATAGGTTTTTCGCATTGAGCCAATTTATGACACTAAAGCGATTATCTTTCCCTTCCTGTTCTGCTTCCTCTCGGCTTGTTTCTTCTTTGCCCTTGCTGCCACACGATGCAGTTCTTTGGGTACTTCGCTCCGCAAAAGTTGGCGTTGGGAACTGGGATATTTAAAAAGAATTGAGTTGGGTAGTTGGAATGGTTTTGAAAGCGTAATCGCTGGGAAGGGGTCGAATGGGCACCAACAAAATCAGAGTCGGAAAGTAGCAGGGAGAATAATGAAATTGTAAAAGAAATTCGGTAAATATAATAATAATAATAATAATAATAATAATAATTATTATTATTATTATTATTATTATTATTGTTGTTGTTGTTGCTGCTTTTGTTTTGTCTTCTATTTCCTCATCTTCTATTCATTATTACTCCTTTTCTTCTTTTTTCTTCTCCTTCTATTTGCCAAGTCCTTTTAGGATATGGGTCACCATGAATCTCCGCAAGTTAATGTCTTTTAATGGTGTTATTTTATACAATCACCCTTTAAAATGTATTGGCACAAATTCATTAAGTATGTTTGTCTGGCTTCACTTACATTCTTTATTACCTGTGTGTGTCAAATTTGCTGTGTCATCTTTCCTCGTTATGTTTCCCAAAATATTAAAACTTTCACTATTTCTTCCTGATTATATGTTTTAGTGGTCTTCGTATTTTCTTTTTGAGTTCCTTGCTTATTCTTCTTGTTCTTCTTTCTATTAATAATAATAATAATATTAATATTCTAGAACGACTTTGTACTTAGAAGAAGAAAAGAGTAACATTAATTAGTAGAAGATAAACAATAATAATAATAATAATAATAATAATAATAATAATAATAATAATAACGATAATAAGTTCAAAATGGAGTTTTAAATGGATACAACAATACAAGTAAAGCACAATACACTGACTGAAGCTGCAAAAAGTACATAAAAAAGGAAGGAAAAACCAACCAGATACAGAAACAATGCCAAGATAAACCGATTCATGGCCAATATTCTGACCTTTCCAAACAAGCTCATGCAGACAAGCCCCCTACCCATCAGTGGTGACGTTGTGCAGAGTTAAAAGTTGAAACGGAAGGTTTTATCATTGCTGCACAGAATCATTGCTAGTAATTATCAAGCACACTTACTAAAATATTGTGTTAGGTTAATATGCAGGTTCTGTGTTAATTACCCAGAAACAATTGATCATCTTGTATCAGGTTGCACGTTTTTGGCACCCAATAAGACCCGACATGACAGAGTGGGTCAATATCTGCACTGGAAAATCTGCAACCTCTACGGAAAGGAAACTGAAAGAAATTGGTAAGAGCAGCACCCAGACCCGTTTACGGAGATAGGACCTGTTATAATTTTTTGGGACTACACAATATACACTGACAGAACAATCAAATCTAACAGCCCAGACATTGTTATTAGTGATCGCACACAAAAAAGTGCCGCATTATTTATATGGCAGTATCTGCAGACTGCAATGTATCTGTGAAGATCTTCAAAAAGCTATCAAAATAAAAGGACCTTGAAATCGGAATCTGAAAAATGTGGCATATGGGAACATCAACAATCCCCGTTGTAGTTGGAGCCCTCGGATTGGTTGGAAAAGATTCCAGTAGACTAATTAAAGGGATTCCTGGAAGCCCATGCCTTAAAGAAATACAAAAAAATATTTCTAACTGCAGCCCACAACTTTCTTTTTTTCCTGCCGCCTCACCTATATGAATTTAATCATTCTTATTAGATTGACAACTAGGCCTATTTTACTGTTGAAATAGCTAAACGCAAGAGCCACTTCTTCTCTAAATGGTTATTTTATCACACTTCCCACATGAAGAATTGCCTTCCGTTTTCTTGCTTCAGATTTTTAAATGCAAAGGCAATCGCCATCTTCTGTCTTCTTGAATCTCCTTCATATTTTATCCTTTCCTCAATACTCCCAATTCTCAGTCTTCTTAATCCCTTTGACTTTTGTTCCTTATTACCGTCTGCCTACTTCTGGTATTGCCGTTTTGATAGGGGTTAAATGATTAAAATAAATAAATAAATAAATAAATAAATAATAATAATAATAATAATAATAATAATTTTTCCGTGAAAAAAAAAATCTTAGTATTGCCTGGATAGATTATCGTAAAGCATTCGATAGTGTACCACATTCCTGGATCTTAAAGTCTTTAAGTATGTACAAGGTATCACCCGTTATCATCAATTTCATCAAACAATGTATGTCGATATGGAAAACTACACTTTACCTCAATCATAAAAATGGAACCTATAAGTCTGGCGAAATAAACATCAATAGAGGAATATTTCAAGGTGACTCTTTGTCTCCTTTATTATTTTGCATATCACTTATAGCATTAACCAGCCAACTTAACAAGACAGAATGCGGTTACAAAATAGCTCAAAAGAAAATAAACCATCTATTTTACATGGATGACTTAAAATTGTATGCTAGGAATGACAATGAGCTGGAAGGTCTTCTGCAAACTGTAAAAATGCTTCAGTGAAGACATCGGAATGAAATTCAATTTGGATAAATGTGCTAAAGCTACAGTTTTACGAGGATCGCTACAACAAACTTCCTCTATTAGTTTAGACCCTGCTGTAACAATAAAAGATTTAGAACAAGGAGAAGCTTATAAGTACCTAGGTGTAAATGAGAGTGAAGGAATTCACCATAAGAAAATGAAAGAAATAGTGCGTAAAGAGTACTATAGAAGGGTACGACTGGTATTAAAAACTGAATTGAATTCTCAGAACAGAATTATGGCCATTAATAACCTAGCCATCCCAGTGGTCCAATATAGTTTCAACATCTTGAACTGGACTCTAAATGACATCAGACAAATGGATTCTAAAACAAGAAAGCTTCTTTCTAAGTATAAGATGCATCATCCAAAGGCTGATGTAGACCGTCTATACATACCCCGTAAAGAAGGTGGAAGAGGTCTTATTCAGCTAGAATTGTCATACAAGACAACAACTATTGGCTTACTAACTTACATGGAAACAACAAATGACTGGATGATAAAATTAGTGAAACAACATGAAAACAGAAAGAAAAATATTCAATAATAAAAAAAAGGCAGTAAATACAAACAACATTTACATTTAGTAGATTCTGTAGTAAATCAAAACAGAAGCCAAGAACCAACTATTGCAGCAAAAGATATGAAAAAGAAAGCCAAGGATAAAGCCCTTGAACAGATGAAACAACGCTGGCAAGACAAACCTCTGCATGGCCAATATCCAGAACGTGCAAATAAACCCAATGTTGATAAAGTTAATACTCATCGATGGTTACGAGCATCTGGATTAAAGTCTGAAACTGAAGGCTTTATTCTTGCAGCGCAAGACCAGAGTCTTTTCACTAGGAATTTTCAGGCAAATATCATACATAATAATGTGGATCCAAAATGCAGGTTCTGTGACAAATACCAAGAAACAATAGACCATCTAATCTCAGGATGTTCTATACTTGCCCCAAATGAATATAAAAATCGTCACGATAGAGTGGGGGCAATACTTACACTGGACAATGTGCAAACACTTTGGAAAATGTGTAAGCAAACACTGGTATGAACATCGGCCAGCGCCGGTTACAGAAATAGAAGAT
>CAHIKZ030000781.1:147500-155000 GCA_903632075.3 Acanthosepion pharaonis | reverse complement strand
GGCATGAGCGTTTTTGTAGAAAAGAAAAAGGGAAGTCATCTCACGTCTGTGAGAATGTGTCTGGAGTCAATACGTCAGATCAGGATCGATTACATTACAGATACTACTTTGAGTTTTATCAAGAATTGCGGGATGTACAGCAGAAGCAGCCGGCCAAATGTTTCAGAAGTATATCTGCCGAGTGGTATGAAAAATTTCCAAGTCCCTTAAAAATAAAATATTTTCAATCAAGATTTGTTTCTAAGTTAGCAAATTTAAGGATTAATTAACTGGATTTTGTAAATAATTACTTTTTCTTTTTAAAACAATATAAATAGTCAGCGAGTTCAGAGAACATTAGTTATAAATAAATATTTCCTTCAAGCCTTGTCTTCAGAATCGCGTGAAAATAATTAACTTTTAGCTTTTCCATATGTCTTGATTAACTGTGCATTTTACACTGTAGCCCTATATCTTGAAAAAAAGGAAGGATTTTTCTTTATATAACTGTACAAAAATTGAACAAACACCCTAAACCAAAATTAAGATGTGTACACTTTATTTCGATCACTGGGGTAGACTGTTCTAGTTCCACGTGCCATGTTTGATGGATGTCAGTTATCAGTTATCTCCTGCTAATTTTCCCTCTGCCTTAACCAGGTATTGAACTCATCTTGTTTGTCCTCAAGGACACATGGCACAGTGGATAAAGGCGTTGGTTAGATCCAGTGACAGACCCAAAGAAGGTGAGTTCAATTCCTGGTTAAGACAGTGGAGAACTTTCAGAGGGAAAATTAGCAGGAGATAACTGATAACTGACATCCATCAAACATGGCACGTGGAACTAGAACAGTCTACCCCAGTGATCGAAATAAAGGGTTCATTTCGAAATTCCAACCACCTGAAGAAGGCCGGAGCGTACAACGGCGGAAACGTTGCGACAAAGATGAGGACAATAGTCCGACTAATGTACATAATACCTCATCTCAGAAATATAGACAGGCTCTGTGTACACTTGATATTGAAAAGAGACGAGGGAATCTTCTTCCCCAACAAAAATAACTATAAGACGAATAATCGAATCTAATTTCGTTTGATTTATGAAGGAAGTGTCTTGTTGATATTATCATACTAAGGAAACAATCCTACTGTGGTTCACAGTTTGGAAATGCACTTTGCAGAATTTGTTGAAGGAAAGAATTTGGAAGCAATCGGTGTTTAAGATTTCTCGTCTTGTTTAAACTGCTGAAACTGCCAAATTATGCTCTCTCTCACAGGTTTTCTTTTATACAGTCATGATTTCCCCTGTACAAGCCCCTGTACTCGTCGTAGTGGGTTACAGAGTCATTTATTATCGGTATAATAGAATCCAAAACGAATATCACTCGGTAAGCTAACATATGTGACACACGCTTAGGCGAAAATAACTATCTCGATTCATGATTGAATAACATGAGAATTACCCACAGTAGGCTGCCTTTTCTTTCTCCAATAGACTGGTTGGCAACCAAGGCTAAAGTATCGAGTCTGTCCTGCTATTCAGCATCGACCCTGGGAAGGGGAGAAGAGGTGGATTTATATCTTTACCAAGAATATTTCTGCCTACGTGAATATAACGAAATCGACTTGAATTCGAAATCTGTTCTCGGATTTCTTATTCCGTGATGATATCCGATACACCACAGCGTACATCTCATATGCTTATATGTAATTTAAAAAGAGTGTGTTATTCCAGTCTACTAAAGAGTGAGAAAATCTGTCTGTCATACAAACCAGTAGTTTGTTATTCAACTTGATTGGAACGCTAATGTTCAGTAATACACTGTTAGGAAACTCATTCTCACGTGAAGAGCCTTCCAAGGCAGCTTTCAAAATAAAGGCTTTATAAATAGGTTCGAATTTTAGAATTATTAAACAAATACACAACTCTAGTATTGACGAAGCAGTACTTTTTTCTTATTTCTTTCGTTTTATTTCATTACCGTCAACATTTTCTACATCAGTCTATTCGACCTCTCACTTTTTCTTCTTTTTCCTTATATTTCTACCGCTTTTCTCAGTTTTTCTTCTTTTTTGTGATGTCAACGAACACACGTTTGACACTTTTGTAATGTCAACGAGTACACGTTGTCATTTTAGTAAGGCTCGTTGTGGTAGATATTTTGTAATTGCAGATACAACTTATAGTACGCCGTTGAACAATGCTGTTGTCAGACGCCTTCGAATATCACTCGCACTAATAGTACTTGCTCGATAATACTCGTTCGTAACGTAACCACCGAATAGTATTTCGTATAGAGAAATAATATAGTGAATTGAGTAGAGAATAGTGGTCAGTGTAGTATAGAGGATAGATAGAAATATTGATCCGAATTGTAATAGAGGATAGAAAAGAAATGCGATCTGAATATTAACAGAGGATAGAATAGAAATGCAGATCCGATAAGTCATAGAAGATAGAGTAGATATATCGATCGTTAGTCATCACTACTTCCTGTATATATGCGTTTCATCTATGGTCACGTGGTCTACTTAATTCAATAATGAGATCAGCTGTGTTTCCTCACTGGCGATCTATGTTCAAACTCAAGTGTCGACACCGACACTTTATTCCTATATAAAACTTTTGTTCTATTCTATTCGGCTTGTGTTCCACGTTGACTTCATACTTCTGGTCATTTTCCTAATTTTTCCTGTGTTGTTTTATTTATTATTTTTTATTATATCTCATTAGCGTTATATACTACTAGCAGCATGGCCCGGCGTTGTCCGTGTTTGATTCAAAAATCGTACGACTCCTACAACAATCGCTATCACTTGACTTAAAATATTTTTGCCCTTCCTTGCCTTTAAAGGAGTGCCCTTTGCCGTGCTGATGTTGCTACATGCCATACTTTTTGCCTATCTTACACTTCGATTTTTTTCTAAGCTCTATACTAAACATTAAATCTGTTACGAAAAAAGAACTAAACAAAATGAACACAAAACGATCAGCTTTAAGAAAGGACTCGTAACCGGAAAAACCGAATGAAAAAAGAATGTTAACAACAAATACTTTTTCATGCGTAACCCAGTTCTGCGGAATCAGAATCAACGTTCAGTTTAAACAAGCGAATGAGCCAATTGGAGTAAAGTGCCATGCAGATTTAAATTTTTCCTACTTGTGACAAATGCAGCTATCGATGTTTTTTGGATGCTAGCATGCTTGTTAACATACCTGTCAATTAGCTGTTGGCTCTTACGCTGGCCAATAGAATCTTACTGTTTATTCGTGGCAGCCAGCTATAGGCTCTCATTCTGGCCAGTAGAAAATGGCGTCAAACTACATGAAAACGGCTGTAGAAGTATGAAAAATCGATTATTTCCACTATCGATGGGAGTTGGGAAATGCAAAGTCGGTGTTGGCCTTCCCACTAACTTGGAGCATGTGCATGTAAATTTGGGTGCAAATCCGTCGAAAACTGCGGTCGTGCATTCGTTACACACACACACACACACATCCTGCCTTTTATAGATAGAGATTATTTAATAATTAATATTTTATATTATTTCTTACCTTTTCATCGTATTTTCTATGCGTTGCTTTCCGTGCATTTTTGCAAATTCTCCTTCGTTATGTGTCTTCTCGTTCTCTCATTTATTTATGAAAATGTATTTCCCTTTCTCTCCATTTTATTCCTACGTGTTACGTTTTCTTTCTTTTCTTATTTCTTTTTATATATACTTCCTTCTTTATTATTTATTCCTTTTTTCCTATTTTTTATTTCTTTTTATATATTTTTTTTCCATTTCTCTTTCTGCGTTGTTCTTTTTTCATACCCATTGTGAGCCACGTCCACATCCACATCACGTTGAAAAGTAAGATCACCAAAGTTAAGCAAGATGAAACCGGATCAGTATCTAGATAGGTAACCGCTGGTGAAATCCAGATGCTGTTAACTTCAATATGCGGGTAGTGTAGTGGATACTGGCTTGGAATGGGAGAGCTTTGTTCAAATTCCCGTTGAATTCGTAATATTCACAGACGCACAAATATCCTCTTCTTCCCCCTACATTTGGTTAATTAGTAAGGCTTGTATCACTGAATCATTATTATTACACCCACAAAAAATTCTTAGTATCCAAAAACATTTCTGATTTTAAATAACTTGTTGCAAAACCGTAAAAAAAAAACGAATGAAAAAATCTTTCTCATTGTCATTTATGGAACATTCCAATTTTTAACATTCTTTCCCTCTTTTATCCGATATTTTTCTCCATCTCTCCTCATTCACTTTCTTTCTTTCTTTCTTTCATTCTTTCTGTTTTTATTTATTTATTGTTTGCTTTTTTATTATTTTCTTTATTTTATTTTTTCTATTTGCTTTTTCCTTCTTTTTAGTATTTTCTTCATAATTTTTTTCTTTCTTTCTTTCTTTCACTTTCTTTATTTCTTATTTATTTATTAGTCTTATATATAATATTCTTATTTTTTCCTTCTTTCTGTCATTCTTTCTTCATTTTTTTTATATTTATTCGTCCTATCTATCTTCCTTTTCAACTTTCATTCATTTTACTTTCTTCCTTTCTTCTATATTTCGTTCTTTCTATTATATTTCTTTCTTTCTTTTTATACCTACCTTCATTTTTCTTTCTTTCTTTCGTTCTTTCTTTCTTTCTTTTTATACCTACATTCATTTCTTTCTTTTTTCTTATACTTAAATTGATTTTTTCTTCCTTTCTTTTTTCTTATTATACCTATCGTCTTTCTTTCTTTCTTATTTTCTTTCTTTCTTTCTTATTTTCTTTCTTTCTTATGTTCTTTCTTTCTTTCTTTCTTATTATACCTACATTCATTTCTTTCTTTTTCTTTCTTATTATAAATATCATCTTTCTTTCTTTTTTTCTTTCTTTCTTTCTTTCTTTCTTTCTTATTATACCTATCTTCTTTCTTTTTTCTTTCTTTCTTTCTTTCTTTCTTTTTATACCTATCGTCTTTCTTTCTTTCTTTCTTTCTTTCTTATTATACTTACATTCATTTCTTGCTTTTTCTTTCTTATTATACCAAACTTCATTTTGTCTTCCTTTATTCTTTTCTTATTATACCTATCGTCATTTTTCTTTCTTTCTTGCTTTCTTTCTTTCTTATTATATATACCTTTTTTTCTTTCCGCGCATTTCATACATTTGGTTTTGTCTCTCTCTCTCTCTCTCTCTCTCTCTCTCTCTCTCTCTCTCATCCTCTTCATTTCTTTCACTTTCTTATTAATTTATTTTGTTAAAGTCTTATCTAGTTTATACTTTATAAATGTAAGATTTTTCTTCATGACCATTCTTTCAAGATTCATTCCATATAATCTTCGCGGATATTTGAAACCAATTTATAAAATGCCAATAAAGAATTTTTTTTTCTTATTTAATCTTCTTTTACACCTTAACTCACTATTCGTTTGTTTTTCACATTTCGCCTCTCTTGCCCTTCCACCTTTCTCGTCTCTCACATTTTTTCTTGTCATACTTCGTAAATTATAACTTGACTCATCTCCTTCCTTCGCTATTTGGCATTTCCACGCTTGCTTAACTGCAGCGATTCGTTCGGCGTCAAAATAAATCCCGATAACTCGCTTATCATTTGCCAATTTGGGCTGATCGGTTCTACTGAACCTAGACATTCACCGCAAACTTGGCCCGGAAAACCGACTGCTTCAGGTTTCTCTTAAACAATTAGGGCGAATTGATAAAAAGAATGCCTTTCGTCTTATTGCAATCATGACTGTAAATCATGTTCCAGCTATTCACCGCATATAAGTTAACATTGATAAGATGCTTCACTTTATAACGACGAGAGTAGTCACGAGTTATAGAACGAACCAAGAAAACATTCACATAACATTCGTATGTTTTGCATTTGGTCAGATGAAGGGTAATGGTTGGGACTGACATCATTTTAGTATCCAATCTATGTGCACAGGTTATCAGATTTCATTATGCAAGGCAATGTTTTTATAATAAAACAGTATTCAAACCACCATTGTAAGTAAGAATTTTCATCATTTATGGAAGCAATATATATCGTTTTAGTTTCAGGCTATGATATCAATAGTTATTATTAAAATAGTAATCATCACTTTTTCGGAAAGTCGGGAGGCGTCAGGCTTAAGCAAACGGGATGGATTGAATACATATATAAATCCAAAAGACATAGATTGCAGAAAACGCATATAAATCCTTTTTTGGCGCTATTATAAGGAAAAGTCTTCGGAAAATTTAAATCATCACATTTCTTTTCAAAATTGGAGGTTCAGTTATCAAGAACATGCTCTGAATTGTAAAATAAAAATGCAATAAACCTAAGGCATTATTCAATTAGAAAAGCTTTTAATTTCTTTTATGAATAAACTATATTATGAATATCATGGTCTCACGGGGAAAAAAAAGGATTTTGGGTGAATAATGAATTTTTGCATTATTTCGTTTAATTTTAGTAAAATTTTAATTAGTATAAGTTATAAAATTTATTAATTTAGTTTTTAAAATTCTGCACTGATTTTTCGCGTCCTGATGATATTGATATTGAATACAAACTGTATTTATTAATCATAAATAGAGAAGCCTTCTACAATTCACTGATACCTAGTATTTTAAAAATAATTTTGAATTTTTTGTAAGTTTGTGTTTGTGTGTATAAGCGTGCCGACTTTTGCAAATACGGATGTCCATACATGCTATTATCAGATAGCAGTAACTGTAGTAGATTGAAAAGTTATTGGTAATTTTCTAACATGTTAAAAAGCGTCTTCGTAAGTAAGACTATAAGGCAAAACACCGTAAGTTTAATGACATCAGAATGCTTAAAATATTTTAATGCATTTATTAGCTTCTATTAAGAAACGGGATGCATATACCATGGTTTAAATAAATAAGATATAGGTAGCATATATATATATATATATATATATATATATATATATATATATATATATATATATATATATATATATATATATATATATATTAAGTATAAAGAGGAATTAACTATTTTCTATTGTAATAACACTCAAAAAATCATCAACCATGCATGAAATTGCTAAATTTGTTTATGGTTTTCACGCTTAACCTTAATGCAGATGTTTAATTGGTTGATCTACATGGCATGAATATTTTTTAAGATAGTTTTATAATAAATCACGATCTTCTCGTGAAAAGATATGTGTGAAGGGTGGTGTCGAACCCATTAATTTAATGCCTTTGAAATCACTCTGTGCAAGTTGACCAACAATCAGTTTTTTCCAACTCTTCCTCAGAAACAGAATCGTCGGCAATATAAAACAAAGATGCTGATAAGAAAGTTTTTTTTTATCAACAACTGATACTAAAAATATATTGCAGATTTTGGAAAAAACTTTGTCATGTATGAATATGCTCTTTAGCTTAAAGCTCCGGGGTTGTGATCTGTAGATATAATTACAGTAGATATTCTTTAGTTATTCATACACATTTCTAAGTAGCTAGACGTAAATAGACAGACGAATAGAACAGGAA
>CAHIKZ030000781.1:142500-145000 GCA_903632075.3 Acanthosepion pharaonis | reverse complement strand
AGGAAATCTTAGTAAAAAATTAAATTTTCGTATATATTGTACCCCACTTCTTTTTATGAAATGTTTAGAAATTTTTTTTGTTGTAGAGCTTAATGAATATATTAGTATTACGGAGAATTTAACTGAGAATTTAAATCGTCATATTGCAATCTTTAAAATATTTAAAACTCTTAAGATTAGTGAGTACTTCAAAATATATATGAAAAAGACATTTAAGTTAAATTCATCATGTTTTATTTTATGAAAGGGGGTTATGTTGTGCTGACAAATTTGTCAGTATGGCCCATTTTATCAATTTTCATAATAATAATAAAAACATATCTATTTACGTTGCCTAAAAGGTTGAGTTTTCATATGGATGATGCATAAAACATATCACAACCTTTACAACAGCATTCCTGTCCACATTCGCAATTTAGGAAAAATTTCTTGAAAATACATCTATATTTTTGATGGAAATAATAAACATAAACTAAAAATTCTTGAATCTATCTATATTAAAAGAACTGAAAACAACCCTTAATAAAATTAATTAAGAATACTGCACAAATGTTTTAAGATATTTACAGTAGATATGTAGGTGAAGACTAACAGCTTTAAATATTAAACAATGAAACATCTCAATAACTTAGTTACCTCCCTTTAAATTTACTGCATGTGTATACTTACATTACACAATTTTACAATTGTACAGTACATACATTTACCTTTTTTCACTTCATAACTAAAAATAAAAATGTTCAAATGAACACAACAATTGTGCTTTAGGAAAAACAAGACCCTGGAGATAATATTGTACTACTGTCTAAAGTACAGGGAATAAAATTGATATACATCAACCTGGTGATTTTATTTCTTCCTTTAATAATGATGCGAAGAAACTCGTCCGTAAATATGAGAGGATTCTATTAAGCATAAGTAGACAAATCTTGTCTAAATTATTTAATGAGACATGTATAATGAAAAGATGCTGCCAAAATATAAGCTATCTCTCTCTCTCTCTCTCTCTCTCTATATATATATATATATATATATATATATATATATATATATATTCTCATCCACAGATAAACTGTTTCGCTGTATCACAGCTCATCAGTGTGGCTAGACATCCGATTGTCACAAGCCAGGATCCAATACCGACTGATTTGTCATCAGTCGGTATTTTTTTTCCCTAATCTATCAGCTCCCGCCAGAGCGGATGGTGAAAGTTCCGTATTTATTTTTTGAATAAACATGCCAGTATATATATATATATATATATATATATATATATATATATATATAGAGAGAGAGAGAGAGAGGGGGAGAGAGAGAGAGAGCCATAGGTGCGTTTGATTAGGCAGAATCTTTCGATTGTGCTCCTACGCTAGACAAGCGTGCAAAAAGCTGACCGCCAAAGAAAAAGCATAATTAAGTTCTTCAAAACCACGGCCTGAGCATTACCACCACCACCAATAGTAAAATTATCAGTCTCATTGATGTATCTAATGGGTTTCACAATCATACTCCAAAGATTTATACAAACATAGATATATCAACAAACAGTACACGCACCATCTTAGTATACAGAAAACCTTACATAACTCGGTCCAATTTAGACTGTTCACCAACTATAGCAATAATGACATTTTGACAACCATAAAAGGCAAATACGTAGAATCACAAGAACTTATGAACCATAAAATTAAGCTCGAATTCTTAGCAAATAGCAATAATGACGCCAACAAACGGAAACACTGGAAACGCAATATTATATGGTTTATACCGCCCTTCAGCAAAAACATCACAACTAACATCGGGAATAGGTTTGTTTCTTTTTTATTCAATCCACAAGCACTTTAGTCATTCCCTAAAAACATCGATCAGTATATAGCTTGGTACAGAATTTCCATTCTAAACAAGCATTTCGACAGCCTTCAAAGCAACAAACATCCCCATAACTAATAACTGCAATTGCAGAAATGGAAACCTATGCACATTAAACGGTAAATGTATGTCCAAGTCGTTAGTTTATAAAACTGAAATCAAACATTGCGACGATATCAAGTTTTACGTGGGCTATACGGAAAACAATTGGAAATCGCGCTTTTACCACAACCGAAAGCCATTTGGAAATATCACATATCGAAACAGCACTGCCCTCTCTAAATTTTTCGGAAGCTAAAATGCGACAATAAAAACCCCTGGAAAATATTTTTAAAAAATACTAACTTCATAACAAAAGATGTGAGTTGAATAGCACATATCTTCTAAGATCAAAATTCCTACTCAAACACGTTGACCCATATTAATATAGTCTAAACGGACCACGCGTCAACATCTACTGGTATTGATGTTACTTTTTTTCATGACTACCTTTATTGTATAACTATTTTTGTCTTTCTATTTTTTCCATTACCTTATCACTACCATTTTCAGTATATAACTGTTATTTTTATTTTGTGCTTTGTTTGTTTTCTCTTTCTTTCACCTTTAGTCTTACTATCAGAAATGTGTT
>CAHIKZ030000781.1:122500-137500 GCA_903632075.3 Acanthosepion pharaonis | reverse complement strand
TCAATCTATTTCAGGAAGCCGGACTTATTAAAAAAAATAGGAAAAGAAACCCCATAGTAAACTTATGGAGCATTATAAAGTACAGGCTCTCGAGAAAGCAGTTGAGCAACATGCTCCCTATGTTTTCTATGTGGTTGAGGTCAGGAGATTGGGGCGCCGATGTCATAACACTTACCTGCTTCTCATCAAACTATTTCTTCTTTAATATTTATTTGTGACAGTAACCATTATCCTGCATAAAAATGAGCTTCTGTGGGTCACACACACACACACTATATATATATATATATATATATATATATATATATATATATATATATATATATATATATGTATATATATTAAAATTGTAGACATCATTTCATCGGTTAGTTACTTCGTCCGTATACAGCTAAAGACTGTTTTCGAACGTTGGTGTCTACCCAATTTATCTCACAAACTTTGTGTTCAGCCATTGTATGGTTTTTAGGCACTTCACCAGGCCAATATTATCAAGAGGTTGTGACAAAGCAGTCATGATGATATTCCGTTCCGGATTTAATGGCCAGAAAGCAAACATGGCAACACTCCCATCAGAAGCATATTGAACCAATAATTTACAAGCATACAAAAACATTTTTCTCTTTCCGAAATGCTTGCATCTTCATTTAATATTATAATACTATATATCCTAGATACGCCGATATGTGATCAAAGATGTGATAAGATAAAGAACAAGTAATAAACATTTAACAATCTAACATGTTTCACTTTTATTAAAGCTTCATCATAGAATGAGATATGGAGAAAAAGAAGAGAAACATTCTGGTATTTTTATTTTGTGTTGTTTGATTTTAATTGGTCAATCAGGTTTCATATGAGAATTTGACTTGTTAAAGAAACGTTAGTATAATTTATGGCGTTCCAAATTCAAGATGTAGCGACACGTCCTTTCAAAGTTCCATGAAATTAACGGATCCCAAACCTAACTAAAAACCGTAAATATCATATCTGCCGTATCCTGATCCATATTTATATGGATTTCATCTCAATTCAGTATCTGATATTTGTGTAAATCTTTACTTGATACCTGAACACAGGAGATAATTTCTAATCATTTTCTGTACAAAAGTGTAGAGGTTTATATGACATCATATGTTGTACCAGCTTCTTTAATGATTTTTATGCAAAAAGGGTTGAACTCTAGGATACAGACCCAAAGAAACCACCTCTTCCCCGAAAAGACATCACTAGTCACTCAGTCTAAATAAGAAGCAAGCCATAAGAAGTTAACGTCCGAATTGACAAAACAGGCATTTCAGCATGGAAATGAGCCTGGAAATTCTTCTCACGATCATTTGCGCATACGAATAGAAAATGTATTCTTTGGAAAAATCAGTTTGTTGATTTAATCGACGTAAAAGGGTTTTTGTCGATAGTCAAATATATTGCTGGAAATATTTGTTTTTTTTTTTAGATGTAATGTTTTAACCCTAGTTTGGGGGTTAGGAATTTGTCCATAGCTGGGACCCTAACCGGTGCTACCACATCGGGTTATGTTGGACCTGAGAACAACAGCAATTAAAAGGTGGTTCAACGCTCCTCAAAACCTTCCGATCAAAGACCTTGCTGCCGGATGTAGTTTACTGTCATACCCAGGACGACTGTTATTTTAGGGATTAGTGTTAAATATAAAGTATGAAGTTATATTTCATATCGCCATATAATTTTAAAATGTTGTTCTTCAACATGGTTCTGTTAAGAGGTAGAAATAAAAAAAAAACAGGAAGATGTGGAGAAAAAGAAAATATTAAATATTCCAGAATCTTCAAATGAGTTAGGCTGTGATTTTTGGTATTTTGGAGCCGTTGTGTCTCTTGTCCGAAAAATATGCAACATTTTAACTCTATGTGATGACAAGTATAGCCACTGTAATTATAACATTAAATGATAAAAAAACAATATATGATCACGCTAAAGTGGTATCAACAAACATTTACCAAAACTTTCATTTTAAAGCTCAATTTTTGTTAATGCTTAACCTCTTTAGCACCACTAGAATACGACTACATAGCTTTCTAGACATGTAAAAACTGCCTGCATTACTTTATATTCTTGTAAAATATCCAACATCCACTTTCTTCAAAATATATTATAATGTTACATTTACAAGAGTGAAAAAAGTGCTGGTGTCCATTGTTGCTCGACAGTTGCTTCTTCTCAAATAATCCTAACCCAAATCAAACTCCAGGTTCTACTCACACTTTGAAGGAAGCCCTCTCTGACTGAACATGTTTTCAGAAGTGTAGCCGTACCCACCACGCCTGGCCAATTGATTGTTGGTGAGACTGTTTAACCCATAGTTGGATGCTTTGAATTCAGTGTTCTTCTTCTTCTAGATAGGTTGCCAGCCAAGGCTATATGAGCCATAACTGCGAGAAGAAGAGAAAGATTAATAACCTAACCAATTTTGCTGATTCTTCAACGCGAAAGTTTTATCCACTACCCTCAAATCATGACAAGCACATTTCCGAAGCCAAGGCAGTTTTGCCAAGCGAATGTACAATGCAGTGAAGTGTTAAATGATTTTGAATTCAGTTTTTGATCTAATTCTTCCATTGTATTTCTTCAGCACTATTTCTGTCGATTTCGAAAAGACGTAATCGGGGCACTTCGACTTGTTGTAATGGCAAGCAAGCTTATCTCGCTAGAGCAATTACGACTCAGTAGTGAGTTCGATCCTCACTGGATGACCAAATACGTTCGGCCTTGTGCCACGTGGAAGCTACGCTTTGAAAAATATTTTAGGGCACCACGACGTAGTGTAATCGTTAGCAAGCTTGTCTCGCTGGCATAGTTACGACCGAGTAGTGAGTTCGATCCTCACTGGATGACCAAATAGTTTCGGCCTTGTGCCACATCTAAGCTTTGAAAATCATTTTAGGGCACCTCAACGTAGTTGCATGGTTAGCAAGCTTGATTCGCTGGCATTGTTACGACCGAGAAAATCACCATACGCGGGTAGTCGTTAAGCAGAAGAGGGTGAACTGTTCATTGAGTATCTCTGGGCTGTGTCCCCTTCAGGACGTGGACGATCATATCTCTCCACATCTTCCTGTCCTTTTTATTTCTAAGTAAGTCTTGCATTTTTCTGTCTCTTCACGTTCCTGTTCTGCTAAAGATTTACGCAAGGACGTTAGGTAAGTTATTCGCTGATTCTGCTGACTTCATTATATCCTTTGAGTGTCATTTACACTTTCCTCATCATTTGAACAAGGCATTTCAACTGACTCTTTCTGATTGTAAGTATAAATGACTATTTTGGTTGTATTTTCACTAACATTTCGTCATTGCTCGTATATTCAGCAGACGGTAGTCTCAGTATTGTTCTGTAAAACTGCATTTCTACATATATGAGATCCACTTGAGCTGAGGGTGAATTTTAATCCAAATCGACTTTGAAAGAAAGGAACTTCCATTCATTTACATTCAGAATATTGCCCTCATCTTTGTTCTTGTTATCACAAAGTTTCGGCCGATTTATCCTCCGGCCTTTATCAGGTGTATACCGAGCCACGTAACTTACAAGCAATTTCGAAAGTATTATTTTATTTAATCTTCGTGTGTAGATTTTTCTCGTCTACTGCCCATGTTTAGGGATATCTCGTCTATTTTTCATTTTTTGTATTGTTCAGGTTATTGCTCTCTCTGTTTCCATTGAGTCCAAGTCCACACTGCCCGGCCCAGGGATTGAACTCACAATTACAATGTCAGAAAATTTACGAACCAACGTTTAAACCAATATTTTTACGTAGAACAATTCTCTGTGGAGATATTGGAGCCTTAAATCTGTTGCTAGCAGCAGAACTTATCTTTCCTCGTAGATGAAGGTGCAAATACGCATTTATGTATTCTACAACACCGATAGTAGTCTTTCACTTTAAGATTTCTGATAATAATAAATGAAATTGTAATAGATTCTAATTGATTTTATTTACTAAAATAAAAAAATTATGTACTAAGATACTCTCATTTCTGTTTAAAATAACATATATACCGAAAACGATCTTAAAATAGATAATAAGCATATTCAGGAGGTATCTTTCATAGATAGATAGATAGATAGATAGATAGATAGATAGATAGAAACCATATACAGATAATCTTATACAGGAGGTTTTAGATAGATAGATAGATAGATAATCTTACAGGAGGTTTCTTAGATAGATAGATAGATAGATAGATAGATAGATAGATAGATAGATAGATAATCTTATACAGGAACTTTCTTAGATAGATAGATAGATAGATAGATAGATAGATAGATAGATAGATAGATAGGATAGAAAAATAGATAGATAGATAGATAGATAGATAGATAGATAGATAGATAGATAGATATAGATGGAAAAAAAAAGGCTAGAAATAGATAGATAGATAGATAGATGTTGCCCGACAAGAAAGGTATATTTGGAAAAATAAGAGAAGGAAGAAGAAAAAAAAAACACTAATGCTGAAACATAGGCAAAAAAGACCAGAACGCTCTGCTTAAAGATATTTGAAATGGAGTCGTCTTCATTGGGATCGTTCTCTCGCTGGGAATATCACAGTGCATATTTCCGTAAACCAGCCGCAACGTGCAAACATAGATGGACATGTTTATGTTGGTCTTGCTGAACAACATGTTTTCCGTCTAAGATTCTCCTGAAAACAAAAAGCGGCAAAAGAGAATACAAATATGAAAAGATGCTACAGTGAATGGAGCTTAAATGCCCTTCCATTGTGTTAACGTTTGAAAGCACGAATTGAAAAGCGCACTGTAGCCGTCGACGTCACAGAGACACAAGGCAAGTCGATTATTGTTCTTTTCAAACGAACGCACGAATGGCATACAGAGCTAGAATTAGTTGCGTAGGTTCTGAGATATTTGCACTGACTTACCGTTAAACAGAGAAACTAGATTTTGAAGGATCGGAAACGACATTGTTTTTAAATATCCCTACACAAGCTAGTCGACCAATTGCTATATTGAACACAAACATAGATTTTATATTTTGATAACAGAAGCAAATAGAAAATCTATACTAGTTAACCCTGATGTTAGTTTCGAATTTTATAACAAATCAGATTGTTAACTATTACAGTGCTGTTCAATAAAAGTGACTCATATGATTTTTTTTTTTTTACTAAATATTCTCATCTCCCATGAAACGAAAGTTGAGCTAAATTTAAAGGATAAGCGATCTAAATTCCGAAGAAGAAGCTTTGAATGCTCTTTAAAGTAGCAGTAAGTACTGTCAAGCATCCGTTCAGTATAATGTTCTGGGAATGCTTTTCTTTTCATGAAACTGGTTTCTTAAAACCTATTGAAAAGACCCTCAGGAGCGAGCAGTACAAGAGAATTTTAGAGTCTTGTCTGCCCCCTTCAGCTGAAAGGGTGCAGATCGACCCCACCAAGCTCATTTTTATGCAGGATAATGCTCCCTGTCACAAATCAAAATTGATGAAGGAATACTTTGATGAGAAGCAGGTGAGTGTTATGATATGGCCGCCTCAATCTCCTGACCTCAGCCCCATAGAAAACTTATGGAGCATGTTGCTCAACTACTTTCTCAAGGGCCTGTACTTTATAATGCCTTTTATAGGACCATGACTATGTTGCGGGTTATCATCTCTTTCTTGGACAAGCCCAAAGGAATTTTGAAGCACGAAAAAGCTGTGAGGGCCCCCAATTAGCAGGGTCGCAGCTATTCCACTTGACGCTCCTTCTAAATAAATTTGTCTCATTTGGCGCAGTTTAGCCAGATTGGTTGATGATAAGTCTTTCCACTTTCACCTGGAGCATCGACGGGAAGAATAAATCTCCTTTTTTCATCGAAATAATCGTGTTATAAACATCCAGTTGGTCTATTATTTTGTGTTCGTTATCAACTATATACGCTGTCATTTCTTTGGTATCATAGCTGATATCCTGTATGTCCTTTATTGCGAGGTTGTTTGCTGCCTGCTCAGGTTGGTTAAATATGGCAATCCTTGCCCTCGCATAGTTTGAACTCGGGTGTGCAGATCAACTAATGACTCATTGTAAGTGTCATCAGTGAACGTTTCAATTTGCTCTGAGGTTTCCTTTTGAATCCTTCGTAGGATCTCTCTTGTGATGCTGGTTATGTGGGTCGTCCAAAGCTTGAAAGGCCCACCTCATTGTTTGCGCCTGCACAATCTATTGTGTGCTCAGATGCAGCAGACGTCAACCTCAACATACGGCAGAGTTCTTGCAAACAAGTCACTTTCGCATGATTTGAATAAAGTTACAGTTGTTTCTGGTGTATTCCCCGAATAGCATTTTCTGTGAAATATACACGTTATTCATTTTCAAAATGAACAGCTAGATTCATCACTGTTGGATATCATTCGTGGACCCGCAAATCCAGCATGATACGGGACAAATTTCGAAGCCCAGGATGCGCCAATTTGCCTCGTTAGAGGAAATATATCTGACCAACAGATGGATTATATATTGTATATTTGTAGAACTACACATGCGCACGGCAGAAGGGTGCAGGGAATTTAAAAAGTTTTATATTTTTCTTTTTCTTGCCATCAATTTTGTAAGTTGGTATTTCACACTGTTCATTCTTGGCAGATCTTCTACTATGACCGTGTGGAATACCTACTTACATACGTGATAGAAAGAAAAAGAAAAAAGTTCCTGAATGTATTCGGCAGATTAAAAAAAAACAAAAAACTATAGATTATATATAGAGATTTTAATATTGAATAGAGTGAAATGTTTAAAAAATATTTTTTTAATTCACTTTCGCTTTGCAGAACGATTCGAGGTGATATCGTCTAATTAAACAGCCATAATTAAAAGTAAAACTTAACGGGGGTAGGGTACGTCACTCATACCGATTAAGGACATTTAGATTTTTAAGAAGGATGTCTAATTCCACAGCTAGAACTTTTTTTTTTTTTTTTTGCACAGATGGTATATAGCATGAAAGTGTCCTTCAAACAGGTTGTTATTCCGCAGACAAGAACAACAACTACAACCATGTTATGTCTTTTTAAGAATAGGTTGAAATATGAGCTTAGGTAAATTTTCTATTCGCATATACGCTCAACTTAAATGATATTATAGGTTTAAATGATCGAATGGATCGAACCCATTTCTTTGTGTCATTCGAACCTGGCGAATTTAATGATACACATTTCGAAATTTAAAACGAATGATTTTTTTTTCAATGAACGATTATACTGAATTAATATGTTAAATAAAGATTTTATTTAGAAAATAATCTGCGATTCATTCAGATGTTTCCCTCTAAATTTTTAAAAGCCAACAAAGACCCATATATTTTTGGAATTTTAAGCTTGATAAGAGTTATGCTTTCGTAACACGGGTATTTTAATTACTAAAATGTTTGCGAGATCAATTACCTCCCTTGCTTAAACAATAATAACCAACGTTTCGCCTAGTATAAAACTTGTTCCTTTCTTTTTATGTGACCTGTTCTTTCAAGATATAGGCGATCATCACTCTCCACTTCCCTCTATCCAATGCATCTCTTAAGAAGTTCCGTCTCACTGCTACCTCCCTCAGATCACGTTCTGTCATCAACTTGCTTAAGCCCGCTAAGTATGTAATGCGTTGTTTTCCCTTGTATCTGTTTCCCTCTATTTCACCTGTGATTATCAGATTCTGCAGACTCTCCTTCTTTATTACGTGTCCCAGAAACTACAGCTGCCTCTTCCTGATGTTAATATAAGGTTCCTCTTTGCATTCTCTCTAAGACATCATCATTGCTCACACGCTTGGTTCATGATATCCTCATAATCCTTGTGTAGAACCACATCTCAGTTACCTCGAGTCTCTTCTTCATCTTTGAGGAGACCGTCCAACATCCTCTACCATAAAGGAGAACAGATGTCCCATAACAGCTCATAATTCTTTTCTTTGTTACCAAATAAATCCCCCTGCCTCTCAATACTCTGCCCAGCTTTTGGAATGCGTCCTTGGCCACCCCAATATGTCTATGGATGTCAATGTTGCAGTTAACTCCTCTGTCAAAACGCTTCCCAGATATTTAATTGATTTAAGTGTCCCCAACCTGTAAATAGCATTTCGGTCTCATTCTTTTTATTGATCACCATGCATTCTGTCTTCTTGTAGTTTATGATTGGTCTCTTCTTCTCAATCTTCTTCGCTACAATCTGTAGGAAATTTTGTAATTTCTTTTCCGTGTCTGCTATCAGTACTGTGTCATCTGCGTATCTTATGTTGTTAAGATTGTGACCGACAATGCTGGATCGCTGTAGGGTTTCCAGTTCTCTCAGAATTGCCTCGCTGCATAGGTTGAATAGTCCGGTGAGAAAACACATCCTTGCCTTAGGCCCCTTTCTATTTTTGCATATTCATTGAACACCTTGCCAATGCGTATGCATGCTGCTTGTTGCCAGTATAGGTTTTTGCATATTCTAATATCTTTCCCGAATATATCAAGGTTGCTGAGCAGTTCCAGTAGATCATTGTGGTGTACTTTGTCGAAAGCCTTTGCGTAGTCTATGAAACATAGGTACACGTCCTTCTGCATTTTTATCGTTCTTTCAGATAACATTTTCAGCGTGAATATTGCCTTCCTTGTTTCCGTGTCTTTAAAGAACCCGCACTGTACTTGTAATATCTCTGGGATGATTTTGCTGCGTGCTGTATTTATCAGGATACGGACGATGAGTTTTGTGATGTGGCTCATTAGGCTAATTGTTCGATGGAGTTCACATGCTTATGCCTCTGGTTTCTTAGGTCTTGCTATAAAGATAGATCTGCTGAGGTCTTCCGGTATATCCCCGCTGTTATAGTTTTTTTATTTATTTATTATTTCTGTGATCTTGTCTATGCCAAAGTCATCCAAGGCTGTGGGCATTTTTGTTCCAATTCCGTCTGGATCTGCTGCCCCCCATCCTTTTTTTTCAATTTGCCCATTGCAATTTCAACTTCGGTTTTCAGAATTCCAAGTCCGTCGGTAGTTCTGTGTATTGCTGGTTTTTGCCTTACGTCGTGGAAGAGTTCTCCAATAACTTCGCTTCAGCGTTGACAAATTTTTCCTTCTCTAATATGAACGTTTCAGCCTTTGATTTTTGGCAGCCTGTTGACGTGTATGTCTTCTCTCCTGTTAGTTGCCTTATTTGTTCGTGCATATTTCCTTTGTTGGTGGTACTCAATCTCTCTATTTCTGCAAATCTTTCGTTTAGCCTTTCTTCTTTAGCTTGCCTGCATTTGACCCTTATTTCATTGTGCAATTTTCTGTACTCTGTTCCGAATGTGGGCAGTTTTTTTTTGTCTCCTTTCCATCATGTCGAGATTCTCATCACTCATCCATTCATTTTTTTTCTTCGTCCTGTCTCCATTGGAATAATATAGTATGCTGATGTCACTAAAGAGTGTCTTAGTGCGTCACATTTCGAGTTTCAATTGTATACCTCGTATATTCTCTTCACATTGTCCATATATTTTTCTTTTGGGTTCGGGTCGTTCATGAGGTTGTTGTTTGTCAGCAGCGTTAGGCTTTCTTCAATTTCCGTTGCTTAACTCTTTTAATTTACATACAAGAGGGCGATGAGTAGGTTTTGCAGTGAATCATTGCATTCTTTTGTTGATGGTTATATAATCAATTTGGTTTTTATTTTCTCCTACTGGACTCCTCCATGTCTATAGTCGACTCGGATGTTCTTGGAACCATGTGTAGACTCTTACCTGGTTATTGGATCCTTTATTCTCCGCGTTCGTTGCGGGTTCCTAGGACGAATCTTCCTGCTATACCCCCTGCCCTCGCCCTGCCTACTTTGGCGTTTAGGTCTCCCATGATAATGATGACTTCCTCTGATTTTCCTAGAGCCTTTACATTGTCTATCATGTAATAAATGATTTGATGTCCTCTTCCTTACTTTGCACTATTGGTGCGTACATTACTATGCTGGCTACGTTGAAAGTCTTTCCTTTCGGAAACTTGGTAATATCCCAGAGCACATTTCTTAAATGCATTATCTAGTATTAATCCTACTCCTTTGTCGTTTTTCTCACCGCCTGCATAAATTATCCTGTGCTTGACGCTGACAAAATCACCGTTGTTTGGCCATCTTGATGCATATACACCTAGGATGTTGATGTTAAGTCTGTTCATCTCTTGTTTCACATTATCTAAATGGCCACAGTTTTTCAATGGCCGGACGTTTCATGCCCCGAGAGTTATTTTTTGCTTGATCCGACCAATCGCAGGATAACGGTCCGGTGATAACTGTCGCTCATGTAGTTCCTTTCCAGGCGAGGGATATGTTCTGATTACTTTTATCCCCTTCACGCCGTTTATGATAGCAGTGGCTGGATGACAGTCAGATGACACCATTTGCGCATGTCGGCCCTTACCAGGCGAGGTGCTAATTCCTATAGACTTAACCTCCTTCACGCCATTAGGTTTCACATTTTTTTTATCCTTGACTTTGTTCAATCAAAATGGAATAATACCCATCCCACTGAAACAACAGCATTGCATCGACAATATACCAACAATAACAAAACACAAATATTTATAATCCATTTTTTGGAAAGGAGACGAAAATAAACAAACTTTGAATAAAACAAAAATGGAAGTTAGTTTGTGACCCGACGTAACCATAATTAGCGAATCAATGTAGCAACTGGATAAAGAGAATAATTCCAATTTCTGATAATCTATATTTAACTTATTTAACTGAAGTATGTTATGTTTATTTTTGACATGATTTATTATTATTGAAAATACAAAATTCACTTAAAAATGCCTTTTCAATATCTTGGTATCGTCGATTGCAATTAATAAAATATTTTTCATTTTATTTGATATCTTTCCCTATCAAATCTATATTTATAAAAGCAAAGCCACTTGATGAGATACTTTATTTTTTGCGTAATCTGTATTTCTTTTTTGTAAAGGTCAAAAATTATGTTGCATTTTTAACACAGTCCTTATACTGAAATGCAGTGATTCTCATCCGCCGTGACGCGGCACACGAGTGTGCCGCACGATTCTCTCAAGTGTGCCGCGAAATACTGTCACATTCAGCCAAACATTGAAGAAAGCATGGAAGAAAAAACACCAGACAGATTCTACACTGAATAAGTTGCAAAAATAGATTAACATTAACACTGAAATAAAGTAAGTTCATATTTGTGTGTGTATTTTTAAACCTTTGGTTTTATTTCATAAAATTTAACTTTTTCTAAGTTTGCTGTGTTATTTCTTTTCGCTTCTACGTGTGCTGTTGCATGCAAAGGTTGAAAAACACTGCCATCGTGTAACTTTTACACTGCAAAATTGAAGAAAAACAAATTGACGATCAAGACAAGTCAGTATATTCTAAAAAGAAAATGCCTAATTTTACTTGATTGAACGAAATAATTTATTACTCCAATGTTTCTAATCTTTCTTCTTGCAAAGTTAATTATAATCATAAGTCTAGGTTTTAACACTAATCTGGTTTCAGGCAGTGACATTCATTTGAAACTTCCATTATTTTCGCATAACGTTAATTTAACATTTTTAACTGTAATTTGTTTTATTTTTATTTCGAAAAGGTGTTGAATTTTAGTTTACTTTGCCGCATATATAAGTGAAGAAATTTAGTTTAGTTTACCAAACATGAAATAGGAGCAAATCTAATATTTTATGCTACAAAAGTAAGCTTAAAATACGATTACCTCAGAGAAATCCTGTATCTTCTAGTATCTTCAGCTGATATATCAACAGGAGTTGGATAAAATTTGTGTTCATTTCTGGAAGAAGCTTAGCTCGATTTATTTCAAATGTCTGACAGCCGTCATTCCAAATAATGGACACGCCATTAAACATTGAACGCTGTTAATTGATATATATTCGGAGATTTTGCGTCTTAGTTTTGTTGTATTTATCAATAAATGTCTGTTGTAGGCAAGCAATTCTTCATTTTCTTCTCATACATAGTTTATCCGAAATATTATTATATCCACCTCGACATTTCTCAAGTAATTCTCCCAGGAGAATTTCGAGTGATTTTTGATGGATCTATTCGATGTGTCAATGGATTTTTGGTATTTGCAATATAGCGTATTTTTTCTTTAAATAAAATACTGTATTTGTAGGGAAGCAGAGAGTAATTGTCAGCCTTTTTAATATGACGAATTCACGAGGTTTACGTGTCAAACTGCGAGTGACGTCAACACAGAAATGCCGACGGCTTGTCGCGTGAGAAACACCATTTATTATGTAAACCGTGACAAAGGCAGACAACTCATGGCAGTAACGCAAACGAATGGAAACCACAGGGTCCTAAAGACAAACATGACCGTTTTTGCCGTTACAACCTTCTCACTTTTTTCGCCGCTTGTTTTAGTTGTATGCAACTGAGTCAAGGAAATAGTGAAAGATTATATATATATATATATATATATATATATATATATATATATATATATATATATATATATATATATATATATATATATATATTTTTTAGTATGACATTACTGCAAGTAAAATAATCTTTAGTAAAATGCATATTTGCCATTCATTTCTGTCAGGTATTCTGATTATTACGATGTGTTACTCTATAAGTATGGCTATTGGAGAATGCAGTTAACTAAGAGCGTTAATCTACCTTTCAAAGCATACCACGTCCATTACTTTTATAGAGGTACCTTCATTAATTCGGTGTACATGAGGCTTAAAATTATTTCTTAAAAATGAAATTAGCTTTCTTGAAGCTTTCACTTTAGCTTTAATTGAAACTAAAGGATGTAAATTTTACTATTTTCCTCATGCAAAATACTCTGTGGAGTATTTCAAATAGAAATTATATTAATCAGAATCGATTTTTTTCAGTAATATCTATCAAAACGGCCATGTTTGACAAATTTGTAATCAAACGTTAATTCATAGTTTTGAAAACTTTGCAAAAATGAAAATATATATTTCTGAAATGTATTCGCAGAAATTGAGCAAATTTCAAGTTACATTAATCTGACTTGAAACAAATATTACTTACTTATAGCTTAAAATGTTGTATACATACATTTCTTAATTACCGAGTCTTGTTTTTTTGATGTGTTAATCGATTTATTGAAAGTCGATCTACAGCCGAACCTGTTCATTTGTAAGTAAGGTGGAGCAGCTGATAAAGATTTTCGCGGTAAGGACAGACAACCCTTAAAATACTTTACCTTTTAATGCTAGATATATCGGTTTGTACATTCATACTTCAGAAATTCTACACGTAATCTCACACAAAAACAAAACGAAATGCTTTTAAAAATATTCAAACTTTATAAATTATGCATTTTCATAAAATTAAAACACATCTTGTAAAAATTCATATTTCGTCGATTTTTTTTGTTTTCTACAGATAATATTGTCTTTAATATATATTATCCACAAAAGGTAATTTAAAACTCCTCTAATTAAATAATGTCTTTTATTATTTTTTTTTTATTTTTCGATTTCGATTATCGGTAAGACCAGGTCCGATTTTGCAAAATAAAATGGTATTTTAAATACTTCAAAGAATTTTTCTTTTAACTAACAGAGATACTAAAAATTATCACGTTGAATTTCTCACGTTTTCTTAAAATTCAGGGCCTGAAACAGGTGTAAAAAAAAAAAAGAATAATTTCACAAGGATTTTCTAATAAAAGAAAATTGAAAAGTACTTTCATTCATTTTTTAATAAGTCCTGAAAATTTCATTAAAATCTGACAATTATTGGATTTTTGTAAGAATTTACAATTTTATGTGTTCGTCACTGCAAAAAAAGACCAAAATTTGCTATGCTAAAAGTTATTACGACAGCTGACGCAAGAAAGACAAGTTTTTTCATCAAAATTTTGAATATTCTAAAACGGAATAAAATTAATTAAATAATCAAAAAATCCTTCGTCTGAATAAGATTTTGACGTAAAACTGTGTTTTTTATTAGGTTTGGCGTAAGTTTCCATCACGGTATGCTGATTTTGTAGCGTTTGTCATGGAGGTACCTACGTTTATATATCACTGTGTATATTGAGGAAGCCAATCTCGCAGCCATTGTGAATATTTCAGCGATTTTGTAACGCTGCGTAAAAAAAAAAGTTTCATTATAATTCTTTTCTGTTTGATATTCGACGAGTCTACATCAGAAACAGCTAACAAAGTTTATATTTAATATACACATTTTCCTATTTTTCCCGATAAAAAAAAGTTCTATGCATATCCAAGATTCATAATAGAGGAAGGATTTAAAAATGTAAAAAGACCAGCTTAATACACTGGACTTGCCAGTCTGGAGTTTTATTCTTGGCATTGTGTGACATCTTTCATTCGAATAAGTCTCTTGTAACTTATAAACGGCGGTGATTTTTAATTATAATTTTATAGCATTTCTTACAGATAGTTTCTTAAGTATATTCCGTTGTCTTTAACAAAAATAAAACAAAAAAACTGAATCTGAAATTAAAACAAAATGATTTCAGCAAGGATCAAGCTCGCATTGATCAACCCTCAGGATATGTTTTACTATAATATTATCGGTCGGGCTACGAAGGCTAAGCAAACAGCCGTCATTCAGGTATAGCCATATAATCATATTCTTTCTATCTCAGATTGTTAACGATCAGAATTTTTTAAATAGTCATACTACTTTACGATTAAATTATGCGGACATGACAGTTTCTTGTTCGATGACCGAAGTTAAGCAAAATTGTGCCTCGTCCATAATTAGATTCGGGACTGTTTGGGAACAACGTGGATGCAAAAATGATAAAAATATAGCGGGCCATACATTGACAGGAGGAATGTCTCTGTCAGCGGCAAGCAGATACCGTCTCGAAAAATGTAACACTGGAAACATAAGTAGTAGTTGCAACCACCAACTGTACCAGGTTCCGTTTGATTCCAAATTAAGAAATATTATGATTATCGAATCTAACTATTCATCATAATATTCGTTCGAGGAGGAATTGGAGAAAGGATTATTTAC
>CAHIKZ030000781.1:102500-120000 GCA_903632075.3 Acanthosepion pharaonis | reverse complement strand
TGTTTTACGGCATACCAACCTCAATGGGTTATTTAATGCCAAAAATTTTAATTTCTGGTAATATTTTTTCTTCAAAAGGCTATTGCCGGTAACTCTTTTTTTTTTTTTTTTTTCAAAAATCTATAGTTGCTTTGGTTTGGTTTGTTTTGCAGCACATCAACCTCAATGGGTTATTTAATGCCAAGATTTTATTGCTGATAATATTTTTCAAAAGTATATTGCTGGTAATTTTTAAAAATGTATTGCTGGTAATAACGTATTGCTGGTAATAATGTTCCTTCGAAAATTTATTGCTGGTAATAATTTTTTGCTAAGTATTTCTGATATTAAAACCTCTTTTTACACTTTCATAGTGTTTTGATCACAGTTTGGGGGTTAACTATTTAACCATGGCTGGGACCCTAACAGGTGCTAAAACCCGGCTCAGGGTGCACCTGGTAACACCAGCAATTAAGAGGTGGTTCCACGCTCCTCAAAACCTCCTGATCAGAGGCCTTGCTGTTGGACGTAGTTTATCGTCTTACCCGAGACACGGATGTAGTTTATCGTCATACCCAGGACGGGCGTGCGTATGTGTGTATGAATGTGTGTGTTTGTGAGAGAGAGAGAGAGATAGAGAGAGAGAGAAGATATCGTGTGTGCAAGAAGGGTTTAGTTTCCAAATATAAAGAGAATGAAAAAATACAGCTTTTAATTCATCCCACAACAAAAGTGTCTACTTGGAAACTACTGCCAAGTCAATAAATGAGGTTGTCTTCAAACTGACAACGTAACCAAAAATGGAAGGAGGAAATGGCGTATGAGGAGGCGTAAGAAGAGGAAGCTTAAAATTCGAAGATGATGAAATATTTACTTAATATTGCTTGTCGTTACATTGTTCAAGTCCAAAAAGAGGGCAAAAGAAGAGATAATTTACGAGGGAGATCGGAAAATTTTCGAACCCAGCCCTTCCCAAAATCTAGTCAGATGACAAAATATTTATTCTTAGAATGTCGTCTTTATCAGGTGTGTGTGTGGGGGGGGGGGTCAGTCCCTGCCCTAAAGTTAAATCTACTAACCGTATTTCGTGCAGACAAAACAGGCAATTTGATAAGACATACTTTGTTTAAAATTGAAAATTATAGTCGTAACAATATTGTGTAAGATTTAATTTTATGATTATTTATTAAAATCTATTAAACTACTCTGTTTTTATGTATAATCCTTTACAATCGTATACATCTCATATTAAATACATTGAGGAGGACGGTCTTTCAAAAAACTTACTTCTGATTTCCATGCCACTAATTTTCTTCTTCTTCTTCTGCTTTTTCCTTCTTCTTCTTCTTCTTTTTCTTTTTTTCTTCTTCTTTTTTCTTCTTCTTCTTCTTCTTTTTCTTTTTTCTTTTTTTTTCTTCTTCTTCTGATTTTCCTTCTGTTTCTTTTTCTTCTTTTTCTTTTTTCTTCTTCTTTTTTCTTCTTCTGATTTTCCTTTTGCTTCCTTTTCTTCTTCTTCTTCTGATTTTCCTTTTGCTTCCTTTTCTTCTTCTTCTTCTTCTTCTTCTTCTTCTTTTTCTGCTTTTTCTTCTTTTTTTCTTATTCTGAATTTCTTTTTTCTTTTTCTCCTTCTTTGTTTTCTTCTGCTTTTCTTCTTTTTTTTGCTTTACCTTCATTTTCTTCTTCTTCTTCTACGGTTGGGTTCCTACAGATCGTGAGTAATTATAAATCATCATAACTTCTTATTTCTTGTAGCTCTTCGTAACGTTTGTAATTTTACCACCTATCCGACTTCTGTTCCGCCATCCATTCGCAAAAATTCGTTAGGAGAGTAGCCCATTGTCTCCTCTGGTACTCCCTGCTTGAAATATATCCTGACAATGTCAAATTTTCCAAACATTCCTACCTCTTTATATGTCCAAGAAGTTACTACTGCATATTTATTAGGTATAATGTCTTTTTTGCTTCCATTTTCTTTACGACATCGTTGTTTACCCATCCCTCTCCACATAGAACTCACAGCATTCATCTGTAGAACCATATTTCTGTTCCCTTTCATCTGCCATATAAAAGGACTGATGCTACATAACAGTTCAAATCCTTTTCTTTTTTTCTAAGGAAATTGTCATGTTTCTTAGTACTTTGCTTAGCTTTTGGAATACATCTTATGATATTCCAATTCGGATTTAGCTGTCGGAGTTTCTGTCGTCAGTAAAAACACCTCCAAGATATATAAACTTCTGTGCGCATTTCATGTTGATATCTACTAAGAGGATGGTATAAAATGCAGGTTTAATTTTAGGAGTTTATTTTGGGGAGAGAAAAAAATTCAGCCAATTCCTATGCCAAATTTATGAGCTTCATACATTAATAAGAAAAAAATATGTATGTAAAAATTATTACTCCATGGATTTCGACACATAGAATTTTGATTATCAGAACCGTACTTCTGTTTAACCTCCCAGCAGAAATTCCTGATTTGCTACAAATATAACGAAATGTCAATAGAAAAGCTGTGAACATTAGTTTTAGGATGCATAATGTAAATAATAAACTTCTTATAATGCGAGATCAACAAGTTCTTAAACGTGCTATAATATAAAGGAGGGAATGGGCGCTAAAAGCTTCTTGGCCGACCAAGAAAAGATAAGGGAAAAGTCAAAAACACATTTCTGATGTTTGATCAGATTTGGGAATTGGATTGAGCCAAAATATCTTGGCACCCTCTTGTATATCTAAGTAGATTTACAAATTGTAATATTGAGGTCGGCCAGGAGATTAGGGAAATGAACTGAGGGTTTTATGCAGGGGCTTATCAAAAGTATTAACACCAGAATACGAAGTAAATAGCATTGCAAGAAGTGACCATAACTAACATTTTTAAAGTTTATGCAAGTTTGCCACTTGACATGCGCATTAAAATATATATAATTTGCATTTTTCATTTCAATTTCTCTCAATTTATTGTATAATAAAAGATAAACCCTTTCGAAAAATTCCTTTTTATTGTTTATCACTTGATGTTTTAATGAATATACAACATGGTGGCTTAAGTCGCTATCTCTAATGGACTTTTCTCTATAGCATCTAGACTTTATGCATTTAAGTGCCGTCCTAGATTGGCGGCAAGGTATCTTCGTTTTACAGTAGAAATTGCTAACTGTAAATTACTGGGCTGTACAAAAAGTTCGTTTCGTAAACTGAATACTTAAGAAACGAAAGAAATTTTGGGCCGACCCTAGATACACGGTGCCCCCCCCCCCGGCAAAAAAAAAATTGGCATCAATTTGGGGTTTAATAACATAGCCAGTTTTCGTTCAAATGATCTCAAATTTTAACAAGATGTGTAATAATTAAGTTGACTTATCTCAATGACAATTTAACCGGAAGATGCGTCAGGGTTGCCAGTGATAATGACAATTTACTTTTGAAATGGCTACCACGTTGACCTGACTTGACGCCTTATGTTTTTTTGTTTTTTTATATATATATGGCTATGAACAAGTCTACATCCCCATTCTTCTTACAAGACTAAAGGAACTTTAGCAGAGAATCACTAAGGCGCTGGAGAATGCTACAAAAGACATGCTACAGCGTGTTTGGCAAGAGCTGGACTACCAACTTGACGTATGTCAAATCACAGGTGGTACGCATAGTGAACATCCGACAAGCTTTGTGAAATCGACTATGAAATCTACATCCCTTTGAATATCTTGTTCGAATTTTGACAAAGGTTTTTTCATATTTTTCAACACGAAATCTAATTAATTCCGTTTGCCTGAGACATGGACTTCCTCAGATATTCACTTTTTAGATGACATCAGTTTAAGTGATCACCCTGTATTTGTTTTAAGCTCATAACTTGTTCTGAATTATTCCCACAAATAATCTACGCTGAATGACTCAGAAATACTTGATTGCATAGCAAGAAACAAGCAAATATGACACAATAAAGCAAAACAACATGAAATAAAAAATACAAAAAGAACAAGTATGTAATAATTCCTTTAAGTACAAGAAGGTAATCATGGTGGTTAAAATAATCCTCTCTGAACAGATTATATTTTTAGGTTTGAAGTAGCAATAGAAGAAGGCAGAAAGGTTGGTCTGTTTACAGACAGAAAAAAAGAAAGCGTTTAATAGAATGATTGGTGCTAATTGTAACTGGTAAGTAACTAACTTTCTACACCAACCCTATCTGCAATTAACCAGCCATGACAAACAAAAAACAATATGTTAAAGAGAAAAAAAAATATTAATCAACTCAAGAAACAACAAAGTGAAATGAAAATTTCAATGTTAAATAAAATGAAAAAGATGGTGAGATACGTATACACATACACACCGACAAATATATATATATATATATATATATATATATATATATATATATATATATATATGCAAAGACGCGCACTCAAAAATAAAATAGAACTGAAACAGCCAAAACACGTAGAGAAATTAACAAAACCTAAACACCGTCCACCTATAAATGGATAAATATGTGGTCGAAAGCGATTGTGACAATCGACAATATGGACAATTTTGGCACTCGCTTATTGTCAACAAACGGAAAAATTATCTAAAGACAAAATTGATTATTTTCCTTGCCTGTTATATTTAATGAAAGATGTATAAATGAAAGCTACCTTCCTCTCTCCCTCACTTTCTTTCTTTCTTTCTGTGTGTGTATACATATATATATAAGCTGATTTAAAATATGGTTTCTTCGCTACACAGTAATAACCATGTTTCAAAAATTGAAGCTAAAAACTCCAAATTTGATATAATTAAATTAAAAGCATTAGTCTCTGTTTTATCTTCAAGCGAATTTTGGAATAAAATTAAGTTATCCAAAATTCGCTTGAAGATGAAAAAGAACTCATGCTTTTAAATTAATTATATAATTAAATTTGAAGATTTAGCTTCAGTTTTTGAAACATGGTTATTACTGTGTAGCGAAGAAACATATTTTAAATAAGTTAATTTATAATATTAATACTCTGTAAATTTACATTGAGAACTATTTTGTAAAAATAAAAAATATCAATAAGTACACCGGATTATATATCTTACTGTTCTTTCTTTATATATATATATATATATATATATATATATATATATATATATATATATATTTTGCCTGTTATATTTAACGAAATATGTTTAAAAGAAAGGTACCTTCCTCTCTCTCACTCATTCTCTTTCTCTCTCTCTCTCTCTCTCTCTCAGTGTATATATATATATATATATATATATATATATATATATATATATATATATATATATATGGACAGTTTTCTTTTTATTTTCTCCCGAAACTAAAGCCACTATACAAATCTTAGTACGACTCAGGATCAAACATAATAAGCATTCGTTGTAATTTACAATATATGTTTGAATAATTATCTGCTGCCTCAATATATATATATATATATATATATATATATATATATATATATATATATATATATATATATATATATATATGAAAATTTAAAGAAAAACTTAAATATTCATTTCGGTTATAAATTTATTTCGTGAATACCGAAATATTCATCTCTTCAGACAGAAATCTCTTAGTAAATCATGACGATACGCCGGACGGATATATTAGAATGACATGGGTGAAGGGAAAGCAAGATAAAAGATATGAGAGATGGAGGTGGAGGAGAAAAGTGTGAAATGGACATGCACTTTTAAAAAGATGAGGTATAGAGAGGTTATAGAAAAGGAAGAAGTAATAAATGGGTAGTAGTAAGCCTAAACTAAACAGATTGAGCCTGCCAAGAATTTTTTTTATTTAAATTTTGGAATTTTGTACCTTGGGTTATAAAGAAAATTGACCGATATAGCGCACTGTTTTGGGGAAGACAAACCAAGCCAATTCCAAGTTAGTTAGTCAAATAACAGCCTCCTTAATAAGATAAATAAAACTAATAAATTTAGAAAATTAACAGTATAAATAAACATAAAATAAAAATAAAATAAAATAAAACTGAATAAGACGAGGTATGGATAATGATACAAAAGATATTAATGTAGGTGTGTTATACATTGTAGGCGTATGTAACAGGGACTGTCCAGTCCTTCTAGCAGATAGCTGAACTCGAAATCGATTCGCCTGCAGGTATCTATTTTTTCAGTCCATCGATCTGTTAGTCCCGCGTGAGTTACTGAATAATGTCGACTATAGCAAAAACAAAAAAAAAGGAAAAAAAAAAAACTGTTATATATGATTTATTGATTAAATTCTATGATTTAAAAACTATGATTTATTGTTATATATGATTTATTGATTAAATTTTATGATTTAAAAACTATGATTTATTGATTAAATTCTATGATTTAAAAACTATGATTTATTGTTATATATGATTTATTGATTAAATTTTATGATTTAAAAACTATGATTTATTGATTAAATTCTATGATTTAAAAACTATGATTTATTGTTATATATGATTTATTGATTAAATTCTATGATTTAAAAACTATGATTTATTGTTATATATGATTTATTGATTAAATTCTATGATTTAAAAACTATGATTTATTGTTATATATGATTTATTGATTAAATTCTATGATTTAAAAAACTATGATTTATTGTTATATATGATTTATTGATTAAATTCTATGATTTAAAAAAACTATGATTTATTGTTATATATGATTTATTGATTAAATTCTATGATTTAAAAAACTATGATTTATTGTTATATATGATTTATTGATTAAATTCTATGATTTAAAAACTATGATTTATTGTTATATATGATTTATTGATTAAATTCTATGATTTAAAAAACTATGATTTATTGTTATATATGATTTATTGATTAAATTCTATGATTTAAAAACTATGATTTATTGTTATATATGATTTATTGATTAAATTCTATGATTTAAAAACTATGATTTATTGTTATATATGATTTATTGATTAAATTCTATGATTTAAAAACTATGATTTATTGTTATATATGATTTATTGATTAAAAGCTTGACTTATTGCGCACAAAATTAAGCTTGTACAGCTTATTGCCAAATCACCTACCTTTTTAAACATGTCATATGACAGAATTTTCTCATTTTTGCTTACAATATTTACGTTAATATAGGAAATTGCTTAGGGACAAATTCCTTACTGAACAAAGAAAAAGAAATTGTATGAAGTTAATTTGGATTAAACCCAACATTTTATCCCGGATAACTTCGCGAAAATTCGAAATTTTGATGGTTACCTCCTTGTCCGGATCTGATGTCCATTAATTATTATTTATAGCACGGAACAATGGAATCACTAACATAAAGAAATATTTCCATAGATATGTTATTTTTATCATTTCACAGCAAGAACAGAAATAAATCCATAGAGACATAAAGGGTTAATGAGCCTCAGTGAACACGTGAAAAAGAAAAAAATATGGAAGAGAGAGAGAGAGAGAAAGGGATAGAGAGAGAGAGCAATAAAAGAACAGGTATTAAGAAGACACATTTGGTTTTTACATTGGAAACTTTTCCCTCTGCCATTTCTATAAATACTTCCTGTAGTCTGGAAGAATAAAAAAAAAATGGAATGTCGCTTACCTCGTGTTGGTGGGGGGAGAAGATGAAGCGGCGACAGGTGATTTCTTTTATAGAGAGACATTTACGGCAAACCAGGAGAAAAGATGAATTATGGGAAGGAAGGATGAAACTATAAATCTCGACTGAAAATATGAGTCGGTGATTTTCTTCGTTTCGGTGAAGTTGACGAAGGAACGTGAAAGTAGGAGAGTGGGGAGGAAAGGACGTACGAGAAAGGTTTTAAGACACAGAGAGGAACAAGGAATAAGGAAGGAGTGGGGAGATTCTGGGAGAAGCAGAGGAGATTCGAACTATCAAGGCCCACTTACTCCGCATTCACACACCCAATCTCGACCTCTTTTATTTTTAAGCTTTCAAAACACACTTTCATGGTATCTGTTTGCATGAGCTCTTCGCTATGGTACCAAGACTATATGAATTTAAGCGCAGTACTCGACTGGGGACGAGATTTCATCAATTTACATTAGAGTTGGCGAGATGTAAGTATATACTGAAAGTTTGTTTTTCTCGCACCACTTAGTTGTGGAACTCTCTTCTTTCGTGGTTTCCAATCAATTTTACTCTTGAAAATTTTAAATGAAGTGTCAATCGGTATCTACTGAACTCATTGTTCCTTTGTTCCTTCTCCATAGTAATGTTTCTGTTTTCTAATTATTCCCCACCGAGTAACCCTTTCGGTCTTAGTGGTGTTACAGCTTTACTTGGAGGAGGACTCGATTTAAAAAAAAAAGAAAAAAACGAATCTTGACTAGAAAGCAAGATCTCATAAGACAAGTTCGATCGAACAAACTTTTAGCATAAAACTTACGGTTACATCTAGACATTGCAACTGTAAAATGATGAAACCTTAACGCCAATCTAGTAATGGACTTCAGTTCATGAAGTCTAGGTACCAAAGAAAAAAGCTCATCATAACAATTACCATGAAATTATTTATAGAAAACGCATAGGGAAACGGTGGGAAATTATTTGAAGACGTGGTGCCAGGTCAGAACAATTTGGCTGCAGATTATATTACAAATTCATGACGGTCGTCTTCGAATATAGAATCCAGAGGTTGGCAGTGAATATTTCGGAGACAGTAGGAAAGCGTAGTTCAGGTTTGCAGTGGATATCGTAGCAGAGCGTAGTTCTTCCCTTCTGGCATGTTCGCCTGACAAGTTGGCTCTGGTCATTCCGGTAGGATAAACAAAGATGGACGCCTTTATACACGACGGATACAATGTTCTGCGGCTTCTGACTGGTCAACCTTCTATTGGTAGACTATAAAGGAAATTAAGTCATTTTGACTAACTCACTAGTTACATGCACATATACACAAAAAACTGTAACAGATTATTCTTTAGATTTTATCTAGAATCTGAAATTTCATAACAGAATCACGAGACAAGTTGTGACAATATTCAATGGATTGACGAATGATAGTTTTATAAATATGTAAGACAGATTTCGGCTAGAAATATTTTCTAACACAACACGCAGAATCATCTCCAGTAGATCTAGCAATTGATCCAATATATATATTTTTTTTCATTTCTTGTCAACTGGGAACACGTGAATCCTCAAGAAGTCTCTCAGCTGGAGGTTAATAACAGTCATACTGCAAAAATGGTTCTCTTAGACGATTAAAAGAGAGATTTATTTACAGTATTTATATTCGGACTACTGTCCTCCTCTTTTGGGAGGAATTTTATTTTGAAGACGTTAAAATTAACAAGCCATTCCTTGCCACAGTTAACAATGACCTGTAGGTCATTTTCGCAATTAGCTGCCAATTTGACCATTAATATAGGAGAAAGTAGTTGTGTCATCAGTATAGATATGGAGTTGAAAACTGATGACATCAGCATGATCGTTCATAAAAATATGGAACAACAAAAGTCTAAGAATCCAAACCTTGGGGGACGGCTGCATTAATGCAAAAATATATAGCAGAGTTGCCGTTTAAGAAAACTTTAATTAAAGATCGAATCAGTTCAAAACAACTGTCTAAAAATACTATAAACGTTGAATTTGTCAAAAAGACGAGCATGCCAAATGCTTTCGCGGTATCAAAAACAACAGCTGGAGCTTCGTCATTCTTGTCTTAATTGAGATATCAGCAGTTGACCCCGTGAAACAAAATGGTTTATCTGATAGAAGATTTTACTTAGCCAATTCAGGATTGATTAGAGTACCTAGTGCACTGCCAAAAACTGGAAGAATCGAGAATGCAGGTGAAAGTGTATGTGTAAAGACGAAAGCGGAGGATATTTACGTATAATTTTTCATAATTAAATGCGAGTGTATTCTCCATATTGTCATAATTAAATGCGAATATATTTCTACTTTTTTAATTCTGATCCTGTAAAAAAAAAAACATTTTAGAATAATAAAAAAACTGTCGAAATGATATGATATTGAGATCATTACCAGACTTTTGTGAAACCATGATGGGGTTATGCCGAAAGGTTCTCCGCCTTCAGACATTTTCGAAAGTCAGTATTTTCATAGACGGTAATTGAAATACTAATTTTAGAAAGTATGTCTGGCCGATAAATTTTAAGTCGCCCTTCGTATATAATCGATAATCGAATGGATAACATGTGTCACTATTTGGCATCTGTTCTACTTTAATTCATTTGTTATTGATTTCCATATATATATATATATATATATATATATATATAAAATAAAAAAACAAATGGAAAAATCTCAGAATAACCCAATTTTAACTGTCCAAATATTTTAGGTTTATTTTTGAAAGACATCTCGTTCGGGCTTAGACATTATTAGCACTACCTTGTAACCCCACATACTCGCAGACACACACGCACACGTTCGTGCAGGCACACACACATCTATCTATGAGATAACGATATATATATATATGTGTGTGTGTATATACATGAGATAACGATATATATACACACACACAAACACATACACATACATATATATATAAATATTGTGGCCCAAAGGTAAGGCACGTCAGCGTAAATGACAGTTCCGTATAGGATGCAGGTTCGAATCCTGTCAAAGTACGAATATTTTCTATGAAAATTTCTCGGACATTCAGGCCGGTAAATGTTATTTAATACTGTTTATCATAAACAGAGCATTTGCTTAAATACTTGTATCTATAAATAACAACGTTAAACTTAAAAATGTTTTTAATAAATAAATTGTCGGACCTTGTCCATTTCTCTCTCTCTCTCTCTCTCTATATATATATATATATATACATTGAGACAGATATAGTATGATATTGAAAAGGAGATTAATTTTTACTTGTTTTTCTTGTATTTGAATTTCTGGTAGACATAATCAGAAAAAATGGGAAATCATTATAAAATATAAAATAACCTACCTAAAATTACGAGTGAATGCAGACAGAGTAAATAAATGTTATTCATGCAACAAAAGAGAGGAAGTTGTGGAGAACAATGAGCTTCTTCCTTCCAAAATCTCTTGACATATCAAAGAAGTATTAAATGATATATAATTATACATTTTGTCGACTGGTCTCCGATCAATATACATCTGATAATGTTTTCAAAAAGGCTATGGATGTTTTGAACAAAAGTATAATCTCTCATATACAGGCAAAATTGTTTAGACGATTTGATTAAGAAAGCCTTGTCACTTCTTTGACGACTCTTTCTCTCTATCCGTTTGCGGCTGAAAGTCACAAACTGGAAATAAAGGGTTATACATTTCTAATGATAAACGGAAAAAAATATACTCCACTCGTTTCAAATGCCTGTTAAAATATTACACGTTTTTATGTTCATTTTATATTCCCCGTGTGAAAAAAAAAACATACAAAACAAAAACTCACATTGTATAATGTCGAGGTTATTTTTCATTGTTTCTTTTCACGTCACTACCATTCATTTATCAGAGACGGATAAATAATAACAGTCTGTATTTCGATAAAAATGTTGATTCTACTGTTAAAGCGATAAAATACTAACAGCAGAGAAAACTAAAGAAAAGTAAATATATATATATATATATATATATATATATGAACATAGAATATTATTGTTTGATAGATAGACGAGAAACGCGTTTTCTCATGTATGAAAGTTAATATGAATAGAAAAGTTTATAGTAAAAAAAAAAAAAAACGAGTTAATAAAACGGTATTTATCTGTAATGAATCGAATAAATATAAATGTAGTTATTAATTACTATTATATATATATATATATATATATATATATATATATATATATATATATATATATATATATATATATATATATATATATATATATATATATAAATAAAACGATTGTTAAGCATATAATTTATATACAAAGAAATAGAATAGAATCAATCAGTAATATTAATGGTATTATTGGCGACATCCATCGCTAGTAGTGTATAATGTATGCATTAAAATACTGTTAATCCATAGAGTGACGTGATCCTCACTTTTAAAACTGTTGACTGTTGTTTCCAGTTTATATATTTTTAAATGCACTTACTTTCGAATAATCCTTTATTCATCGTCAGGCATATGTTTTCCTTATAAAATCAAAAACTTGAAGACGAAATAATTGTTTGTCGACCGAAAGATGTTTTTTGAGTATGTGCTATTATTGACGGTTGTGTACAATATCGGAACGTGCAAAGACGCAACGCTAAGTTTTTCAAAATTTTAAGTGAGAATTTTATTTGAACTTTTCTTGTGATGTGGTAAATCAACGTATTCAATTTTACAAGTGTTTTCAGTTAATATGTCATGAACTAAGTATATAGTTCAATTAATATAGTGTTATGTCTTAGTAGTAGGTTTTTTTATAGGAATTTTTTTGTACTGCGGATCGATAGTTTTTTTATAAACATAAAACTTTAGGCAGCATATAATTTATATACAAAGAAATAACCACACGTAGAATCAATCAGTAATATTAATGGTATTATTGGCGACATCCATCGCTAGTAGTGTATAATATATGCATTAAAATGATGTTAATCCAGAGAGTGAAGTGATCCTCATTTATAAAACTGTTGACTGTTGTTTCCAGTTTATATTTTTTTTTTAAATGCAAGTACTTTCGAATAATCCTTTATTCATCGTCAGGCATATGTTTTTCCTTATAAAATCAAAAACTTGAAGACGAAATAATTGTTTGTCGACCGAAAGATGTTTTTTCTTTTTTTTTGAGTATTACTGATTGATTCTATGTGTGATTATTTCTTTGTATATATATTACTGATTTTATTTATGTTTAACGTTCTATAGATGTAAAAAATTAGATTAAACATTTCTTTGTATATATATATATATATATATATATATATATATATATATATATATATATATATATATGTATGTGTATGTATATTATATATTTTTAACATTTTTAACTGCTGGTTGGTCTTAACGCATATCTCTTCTTCAGAATTGAGCGCTCTGACTGCTGGCGTAGCTTTTCTATACATCACGTATATAATACATGATGTATATAAGATTCCTTCCTTTACCGTGCAAAATAGCTTAGGGGTAAAGTCTCTGAGGCCAAATCCGTTGAATTTCAAACCTGGCTTGAAGCAATCGTATGAAACATGCTATCTGTATATGTATATATATATATATATATATATATATATATATATATATATATATATATATATATATATAGAGAGAGAGAGAGAGAGAGAGAGAGAGAGAGTTAATTCTTATCAATAGATACATCATCTTCTGAGATGTTTTGCTAAGGTTGGGTAGGGTATCAATTTCAAGGCTAATGTTTGCGGTCACCCTTTAGTTGGTTCTCAGTGAGGGATATTTTTATGGCGCGCCTACAAGTCGTTATGTGTCTGAATTAACTCTCTGAGCACTTAACGAAGAGAAATAGTCTAGCCACTCCCACAATAACAAATTTTGTAACGGACCGTGCCTAAAAACACACGTAAACCGAGAGATAGCTTATTCCTAAAATTCCGCTTGAAGATGTAACGGGACTAAACACCAAAATTCAACTTGATTTTAATAATTATTTGGATTGTTTTAGCTCTCGTTTTTGAAACATGAGAACTCTTATGTAACGAAGGAATCATATTTTTAAACAAAAAATATTATTTTAATAAAGCTCTACTTCTGTATGGAGCACTGCCTTTATAAAATAAAAACAAAAATACCAAGGAACTCCGGATTATGCACCCAACGTGTTCTTTTCTATTTTCTGCATACCTGCGCACTTATACATACATACATACATATATACATATATATATATATATATATATATATATATATATATATATATATATATATATATATATATTTCAAAACGTTCGAAAATATATATTTCGAAAATGCAAAAGCTATTGTGTTCTCCCAGGATTTCTAGGTTTCCGCTCAGTAAGACATATTTTTTAGTCATTTAAAACTAACCGTTGGCTGACAGCGTAGAAGAATGCAAACGTGGACACGATCTTTACATATGTCATTGAATGCTAGCGGAAGAAAAATGTCATCTGTCGACGTTTACTAATGTTTAATGCGATGATAGTTGTGAACATTTGGATTTTGTGTAATGTATTTCAGCTAAGCTGACAGCTATCTATAGGGGTAAAAAAAAACAAACAAAAATACATTGTTCATCTCCGATCGTATAGATATTTAAGAGTATGTGATAAAGAAAGGTTCTTGTTTATCACTGATGTTGACTATTTAAGAAAAACATGTAGTTGAAACATGATATATGTAATAGTATTATTATAGCCCTCTTTATATTGTTGTATTATCTGAAAAAAAATCAAGCAATAACGGACAATGCGACATTTCTGGAATATAACATTTTTTAAAGAAAAAAGCCGTATTTGTTATTAGTATATGATATCAAAAGATCGCATTAAAAATATTATTTAAACTTAAATATTCGTTTAACTTGTCTCCATTCAAGTTTCATGGAAATTATATTCACTCGTCGGGGTATATGATCGAAATATTTATAAATACGGATCAGAAAAGTGAATATTATATATATATATATATATATATATATATATATATATATATATATATATATATATATATATATATAATGGACTCTCCCGTCGATTTCGACGTATGAGGTTCCGACAACCTTTAATGACCCTTATGTTTGAATCTAGAGTGACATTTTAGACCTGCTAATGACTTGCAAAAAAACCACAGATTGGGCAAGCGTGTGAGCAAAGCAAGAGGTGCACATCTCTGGCACCCTCTGAATATATATATATATATATATATATATATATATATATATATATATATATATATATATATATATATGAAGAAAATATATACGGAAAAAACAAACAAAAAACCTTATATACAATTATGCTGCTTTAATGTTAATATGCCAACGTCGGACCATGCTTTAAACAGAGCGCTGAACTTATAAAACTTTCAGTTATCTGTTTGGATAAGTTTTGTTCTTATGTACATTGTCTTTGTCATGTTGTATTGATAATGTTATAATTTATGAATACGTCCTGAAGATGGTTTATTAGACCGAAACGTCCGACGTTGCATATATAAGGATTTTTTGTTTGTTTTTTCATATATATTTTTCTTCATACTGTCGGATCAATATTCATATATTTGCTTACATATATATATATATATATATATATATATATATATATATATATATATATATATATATATATATGTGTGTGTGTGTGTGTGTGTGTGTATCTATATATATAAAATCAGTCAATCCGTATCTACCTATCTATCTTTATATATATATATATATATATATATATATATATATATACGCACACAGAGATATATATTCATATGTCTATATGCATATAATATATATATATATATATATATATATATATACGTATAATAAGTCAATCAGTATCTATCTATCTATCTATATATATATATATATACGCACACAGAGATATATATTTATATGTCTATATGCATATAATATATATATATATATATACGTATAATAAGTCAATCAGTATCTATCTATCTATCTATCTATATATATATATATATATATATATATGCTCACACATACATACTAACACACACACACACACACACACACACATATATATATATATATATATATATATATATATATATATATATATATATATATACATATGTTGTCAAAGATTCGTTAAAAAGGAGTACACAAACCCAAAATGGCTCAAACTGAAAAGATAAAAGTTATATCGTTAAAACTTTTATATTTATATTAAGAAGACCTATTTTTATTACTAAGTTCGATGTTTTCATCCTTTATAGAACGTTCGAAATGTTGCTTAAAAATTTATTTTCTTTTGTATCAGGGGTTGGAAGGACTATAATTTAATTGAGTAAATTTTAGCGTGTTTTTTGCGGGAAAAAAACAGATTTAATTGGAAATTCTTGCAAAAATCAAATTATTGTCGAATTTTAAAGCCAGTCTAAGGAATCTTTTGACAAATGAATGAAATTATTTTAGAAATCTTTCTGTTTTAGAAAATCTTTCAAAATACAATCTTTACATCTGTTACCCCACACTTATTTAAATTTACGGAATTTCGAGAAATACATTTTTTCTCGGGCTTCCCGTTTATATTAGTTATACAAAGCTCTCCTTTAAAATTTTAAATCATCAATTTATTTATTTATTTATGTAAAACAGCAACCCAATTTACAGAAAATCTGCTTTGAATCATAAAATAAATCATGCAATAAAACTGTCACATTATTTTATTCAAAAAATATTTTAATTGCTTTTAATAAGATATATATATATATATATATATATATATATATATATATATATATATATATATATATATATATTCTCTGAAAAAAAAAGTTTATATATACTTATATAATTTACTAATCCTAAAATGAAAACGTTACAACAGTTCAGCGACCGCCAGTATTTAAAAACATTTGAATTTTGTTGTGTGAGTATAAACGTGCGACTTTCGTACATACGAGTGTCCATACACGACATTATCAGAATATAAGAGCGCTAACAATATTTGAAGCCGAAGTATCTAAAACTTCAATAAAACAGTAGCTGACAGAATATTTTACTAAATGTTAATGTGAACTCGGTAGTTGAAAATGCAGTCACGTTATATTTGTCAAGTAATTTTTCCAGATAAGTCCAAACGAGTAAAGAATAGTTATATATCGCTCTGTCAATCTGTAAATAGAGCTGGCAACACCTAATAAAGACACATACAACTGTGAAAAAAACATTTCTCTGATGTTTGAAACTAAAATTAAATAATATTTGTTACAAATCAGATTAATTAAACTTTAAATTAGCTAATATTCCTCAATTAATGTTTTACAAAAGTATATTTTATCTTTGGAAGATATTTTATAATGAGAATGACACTGTTCTGACAGATGACTAAAATGTCTAAAATCAGAGAATTTAAGCAATTTTTAAGTTTTTCCAGGATATTTAAAATAGTTTTGAAATACAGCAAAGTTTTTTTTTTTTTGTTATTGGAAATATTAAAATTAGTCTATTAGGTTGAAATTAAAACTAAAATAAATGTTTCAATAACGTCTTTGCATTTTTAAAAATGAATTTCAAAATTTAGTTATCGTGTCTTTTGAAAGCATATACATGTATATAAATATGAATTAGTTTCTTTATTTAATCATTTCCTACGGCTTATCAACATTTTGCAAGTTATTTAAAAACCGAAAATGATTTTGGATCATAAGATTTTGAGATAAAATTAATTTAGTGAAACTAGTCTTAGCAATTAAAAGATTTTCAGCGATTTCCAATGATATAGTAAAAATTTTCGGTGAGGTCGCTATTAACTTCAAAAAGAGAGAATTTATTTAAATACGGTTATCCACTAAAATAATGTTTGGAGTAATAAAAGATAATGTCGGAATAAAAATAATATCTCCCCGCCTCTCTCTCTCTTTTCTCTCTCTCTCTCTCTCTCTCTC
>CAHIKZ030000781.1:95000-100000 GCA_903632075.3 Acanthosepion pharaonis | reverse complement strand
TATATATATATAATAGATAGATAGATAGATGCATAGATAGATATACATGCATATATATATATATATATATATATATATATATATATATATATATATATATGAGAGAGAGAGAGGGGGAGATAGATAGATAGATAGATTAACCAAGCATTATAAGAAAAATATTACCTATAAAAATTATGTAAGAGTTATAACTAATTTATTTATTAACGGGAACACAACATATGTATTTGAAATTTTGAATAGCTATCACAGAACAATAAAACTGAAGCTGGAAATATTATTAAAACAGATAAAAATGCTAAGAAATTAATTGGTTTACTTGAAAGTATTACAGCTAAAATGAATAGACATATTACGTCTAAAGTATTTAACCATATATATATATATATATATATATATATATATATATATATATATATATATATATATATACAGGGTGTCTATAAAGTTTGTGTGCTCTTTAAAAATTCATAACTTTATTTGTATTTACGATTGAAATAATCTGTAAATGTGTTATAAATTTTAATATATCTCGTTTTAAGTATAGTTATTGAATAATTCTTTTCCAGAAAATTTGCAACAATTTGTAGATAAGTAAAAAAGTATTTTCTTTTTTCCAGAATCAATTTGATTCATGGCTTCAACTGAGGAAAAAGTAAAGTGTGTCCATTGTTTGGCTGAACTGAAATCTACTATTGCTGTACAAAGAAAGTTTAGAATTGAATACAATAAAGAACCACCTCATAGGAACACTATTGCTAAATGGATGAAAAACATTTAAAGAGACAGGCTCCATGATAAGCTACAGTCTGGAAGGCAATATATCAGCGACAAAATTGTTGTACCAATAAACGTAAATAAAATTTCAATAAAACCTTAAAAATATAGATCTACTTATTTCTAATCCTTTTTACAAATTACTTCTATCGCAAATACCAATAAAGTTATAATGTTTTTAAAGTGCACACGAATTTAATGGACAGGCTTTATATATATATATATATATATATATATATATATATATATATATATATATATATATATATATATATATAAAACACACACACATATTATATATGCATATAATTTGGAGAAAAATCTTATCTTAGTCATGTTTGTAATGCCTTCACTCTTCAGTGTTATGCATTAAACCAATGTGCTCACGAAACTTCACATTCGGCATATCTGAAATAACACCACCCAGTTAAGTGACAATTTTATTCACATTAATTCTATTACATTTTGATATGGAGATAAAATAAGATAAAATCCTGCCTGCCTGAAATACTATTCCACCAGTAAACTATCAAAAAGGACCAGCAATTTTCTCACCTAATACACTTACATTTTAATACACACACACACACACACACACACACACACACACACACACACACACACACACACGCATATTTTCGCTTGAAGATGGAACAGAGCATGTTACTTTAATTCAATTTAATTCAAATAATTATATTGAAGTTTTCGGCTCTTGTTTTGAAACATGAGTACTCTTATGTAGCGATGGAATCATATTTGTAAATAAATAATTATATATATATATATATATATATATATATATATATATATATATATATATATATAGCGTGTAACAGGAAAATTGTGCGCTTATAAGTTTAAGCTATGAACCGTTGTTTGTTAGAAGTGATTCAAGATATCTTGCGGCAATTATCCGAGATTTTTATAACACTATTAGCCTCTAGTTGGAATAATAAGTATTTCTTTAGGTCTACAGTGAAATGATGATCCATCATGCTGTTATGACCACCTGATCCAATTATTCTCTCTAATGGTCCCTCTATTTTAATCCTATCCACCGTTCTCGTGATGGTTCTTGAACGGATGCCAGAGCATTAATATTGGTACCATTACTGAAGGCCTAAATGATCTTTAACTTCTCAACATAGTGGAGCTGACACAAAATGAGTTTCACCTTTCTCTTTCTAGCTGAATAACTCAAAGAGTTTTGCAGTGATTATGACGACAAATGTTGTTAAGGTGTCTACACATCCTGTCTGAAAATCCCGGAAAAATTAACTCAATTAGTTTTGTGCGTTTTTTAGGTATTAAATATTTTGTGGGATAGACAGTTATCCCATATTCTAACACATTCTGTTGATTGCCTGATGATATGTAACTCTCTCTCTCTCTCTCTCTCTCTCTCTCTCTCTCTCTACTCTAAATATATATATATATATATATATATATATATATATATATATATATATATATATATATATATATATAAAAAAAAAAGACCACTTTAGCGTTCCATTATAATAATTTATTTCACCAGAGTCCTTTTAAAGTACGCCGGATCATCAGATAGCACTTCCAAAAATGAAATGAAACTAAAAATGAAATTAAAATTGATGGGTAACGTAAGTTTTTGTAATTTGACAGAGAGTGTGAAAGAGATAGTTAAAGAGACATGTTAGAGTATAGGGAGGGATTAATTTCATATCTCTCTCAAGTATACTTTATATTGGGTGAGGAGGAGTGACCAGACCTTGACCTAATTAGATGGTTAACTTAACGGAAGTGATAGGGGAGAAGGGAGAAAAGAAAAAGGAAAAAGAAAGAAGAGGGAGAGGGAAGTAAAGAGAAAGAGGCTGTAATCGGTTTTAGCAATTTATGTAAAGAATAGATTTTAATGCTTGATAGAAATTTAGATGTCTAAAAAAAATTTGATGTTTGCTATCAATTCAAATATTTAATTTTTTTAAACAAATAGTTTAAGGATTTAATAAGTTAAATATTATATTTATTAACACATTTATAGAGAACATATTAAAAAAAACATTTTAAATTGTAATAGTTTGTTTACCCGGCCAATCGTACTTTTTTAATATTGTAAAAATAGTTACGGTAATATCTTTATTAGTTTTACTTTTAATCTAATTTATGAATGCAATTTGTCATTATTTTTATATGGGTAATCTTACTTATTTAAAGTTTAGGTTTCATTATGGAATAATATTTGAGGGTAATATTATAGATTTTGTTTTCTTCTTATATATATATATCACATACATATTCATGCAAATCCCATATATACATACGTTTATTTACATGTGCAAATACACACATAGACACACACATGTAGCGATATACACAGGTACCTATACATATTCATACATAAATTACATACACATAAATTTATAAATAATTACATATATTTTAATATTTGAAAATTATAAATATATATATATATATATATATATATATATATATATATATTAAAATAAATTTGTCTCCGAGGAAAAATTTTCAAAAGAAAAGAAAAGAAGAAATACATCAGAACATGGCTAAAATAATCGTCCAGTGGCTAAAATTTCCCTGTCCAAATAAAAAAAAAAAACAAGCGAGTAACTAAGATAAAACGTAGAGTGCTCAATACGCTAAGTACAGGAAAGGTGCCAGCTTACACTGAACATCGATTTAGGTTCCTGCCTCTTTACAATTATATATATATATATATATATATATATATATATATATATATATATATATATACACGAAAATTTCTGGTTGTTGTGAGTGCAACAGTGAATTGATTTTTAATTTATGGTTTAGGTTTTGTATAATTTAACAGCTTGTTGCATTTTACTGCAGAAAGATAACGCTTTCGGTTATGCACTTAACGATAAAAAGGACCACATATTTCAAATCCAATAATACCTGTGATGCAAACTTATATGATTTCCTGAATTATCTTACTTATTTGAATCCTTGAGCAGGAAAATGTCTACCTAAATTTAATTTCTAGAAGAAAAGAAAATACTATATTTTGCTGTATATCATCAATTCCCTTCAGTCACAGATGCCTGATTGCATGAAAATATTTACAATTTTGTTCAACTGAATGAATGAATTAATATTAGGTAATAAAACTTCTGAAAAGAAGAAGGGTTTCCTTTGGAATGCGTTCAGCAAGAAGATGAATATTGTTTCTACAGAACGCTGCTGAGGATGACATGGACGGTACACGTGAGCATCGACGAATTTTTTGTGAGAAAATGAAATCAAACGGAAACTATTACTTAACATGAGCAAGAGACAGTTGAGAACGTTATGAGGAAAGAGGGCTTGGAATGTAAGAGACTGACAAGAGAGATAAGAGGGTAAGATGGACAAAGAAAAACAACGCATAACATAATTAGAAAGTTTGAACAAATGGATTAAGGAACATTGATCAGGAGAAATGAAAGAAAAACAAAGTTTAATGAAAATTAAAAAGGACGGGAACTTGTTGAAAGCCATGATTGATTATATTCTGAGGATACACAAACACATGAAAAAAAAAGAAGACCAGCCATAGAATAATGGGGGAGTGGTTACTTCTACCGGCAATATGCGAGGGCCCTGACTCAGAATTTTCCGGTTAGTTTTCGCCAAATATTTGAAGATGATAGAATTTCTGGCGCGATTTAAAATACTATCCCAATCTCTCACTATATATATATATATATATATATATATATATATATATATATATATATATATATATATATATAATATATAATGTAATTCCAACAAAATACGGGTCATCCTTGATTTTTTAAATAAGTTTCTCAGTATCCTAGAGATAAATAGTTGTAGTCTAAATGATTCGGTTTATACAAATTATATATGCTGTACTGTACTTACATATTATATATATATATATATATATATATATATATATATATATATATATATAAATAAATATATAAAGAGGTCCGACAATTTATTTATTAAAGACATTTTTATGTTTAACGTTGTTATTTATAGATGCAAGTATTTAAGCAAATGCTCTGTTTATGATAAATGTCCGAGAAATTTGCATAGAAAGGTTCTTTTTGTGGCCCAGAGGTTAGGCACGTCAGCGTAAATGACGGTTCCGTATAGGATGCAGGTTCGAATCCTGTCAAAGAACGAATATTTTCTATGAAAATTTCTCGGACATTCAGGCCGGTAAATGTTATTTAATACTGTTTATC
>CAHIKZ030000781.1:85000-87500 GCA_903632075.3 Acanthosepion pharaonis | reverse complement strand
CCAGATATATACTGTGGCCTTTAAACAGGCAAACTTCTTGAGACGTGCTTATAAAAAATTGTACAAAACCAACCTTTTCGTTCTTACATGCGTTTCATTCACATATTTTTAAATGATAGAAAACACTATAGAAACAAATCAATGGCCTGATATTTGTATGAGAGGCTTTTGTGTTTCTAATTTTCAAAACGAACAGGCATAGTGTAATTCCAATAATTGTCAGTCCATTCATGAATCGATTCGTGCGTGGCGTTTCGTGTCTGCCTGAAGGGGCACAATATTGTTGCATACGTAGGTTTGCTTACTTTGACACAAGCAAACCAGAACGAAGCCGCCGATGAGGACTAAACTGTTAATGATTAACTAGATAATCGCTGTCGTATTTACCAAACGCCGAGACGAACATTAGGATCAACTGAAGTTGATAGAAGTATAAAAAATATCATGTATCTCTTTATTGTAAACTACTATGATTTAGCAAAGTCTAGAGATGCACGCGCGCGAGCACACACACACACACACACACACACACACACACACACATACATATATATATATATATATATATATATATATATATATATATATATATATATATATATATATATATATGTGTGTGGTGTGTGTATATATGTATATATATATATATATATATATATTAACCAGTTTTAAGTAATGCTGTTTATTTTAAAAAATCAAGAAATTCTATGTATTAAAATTAACGTATAAAAAAGAAAATATATTATATATATTTGCGTATATATTCATCTGTCTGTCCCTCTCTCTGCATATATATATATATATATATATATATATATATATATATATATATATATATATATATATATATTCTTTGAAAAACTGTCGACAAGGAAGATTTAATTAATCATGTATTGTTTTTTTTCAGCAATCTAAAATTTTTACATTTTTCAGTGGTTAATTAAATCGTCCTTGCCGGCCCTTTTCAATGCAAGATACATGAAAGAAAGGTTGCTGCCCAAATCTCTCTCTCTCTCTCTCTCTCTCTCTCTCTCTCTCTCTCTCTCTCTCTCTCTCTCTGCACGCATTCACAATTTAGACAGATATTAGTCGAAACCTCATCAATGCTTCTTCAAGATAATAACAAGCAAAAACTTTAAACTCTAGATGCCTTTATATAAAAGAATTGCGGGCAAAAGTCCACTGCAAGTATAGCAAGAAAGTTGTTAAATGTTTGTTGCAGCAAAGTGTTATAAAAAAAAGAAAAATAAATAAAAATATTAGAATTAAAAATGTGTTAAGGCAAGTTTTCAAATCTTGAAAAAAAATTCACATTAATTATCTCCCTTGCATTGAAGTGAAAAATGTGTTAACGAAGAATACATCCATACATACGCAACCACTGAAGATGGGGTCAGATGTGATTGAAATACTTGGAAAAATAAAAAAAAATATTTGAAAGATTATTTGGGAACTTTTCTTAATCAATTTTCTACAGCAACCAAGAAATTAATTCCTGGATATGAAACGATTAAATCGAAAATAGACATAATGCATCTAAATTATCTAACCAAATATTTTTGCATGAAAGTATGCTGTCTCTCTCTCTCTCTCTCTCTCTCTCTATATATATATATATATATATATATATATATATATATATATATATATATATATTTACACATATATATATATATATACATATATATATATATATATATATATATATATATATATATATATATATATATATATATATATATATATATATATATATATATATATATATATATATATATATATATATATATATATATATACACAAACGCACACTCATCAGTGTATGGACCTCTTCTCTGAGTGTCAGTGTGTGTGTGTGTGTGTGTGTCCGCGTATAAACAAATGTTGACAAGTTCTCGGCCTTTCCCACTTGCCAAAATTTGACCAAGATTTTATCTTATTTGTTTTTTTTTTTACTTTTATGTTATTTATTTATTCGCTTAGTCTTTTAATTATGAGCGTACATTCATCTAATCAATATGTTTTCAGCACACCAACGTATAACCAATTCAAATGATCACTTGAACGTTATTTTTAATTCAACGTTGTAACATATCTGATTTCATGGGACAACAGGTAACAATTATTTTGACAGCGCCCATCTCCTCTCCTTTATATATTGAAAATGATTCTACCAGTTGAAATTGTGCCTGATGTAGAAGGTTGCAAATTACCCATAATGACTTAACTGAAGTAATGCATACTGAAACAAACCAAAGTAATTTATGTGAAGTAAATCTAAACTTATACGAGCCTAAATTGGAATGCGGCTCTGAGAAACCATTTTTCAGCAAGTTAATCATTGTATTAAATCTGCAACACCATTACGCATGTTCGCGCAAGCACACACACACACACACACACACACACACACACACACATATGTTTGTGCGTGAGTGTGTGCATCCGCGTGATCGTGTGTATCTCACAATGATAAAAAGGGTGTTACGCCAAAGAAAGG